>VSMD01069761.1:0-24153 GCA_008750895.1 Mirza zaza | reverse complement strand
ATAGCAGCACAATTCATAATTGCAAGGCTGTGGAAACAGCCCAAGTGCCCATCAATCCAAGAATGGATTAATAAAATGTGGTATATGTATACCATGGAGTACTATTCAGCTCTAAGAAACAACGGTGATATAGCACATCTTATATTTTCCTGGTTAGAGCTGGAACCCATACTACTAAGTGAAGTATCCCAAGAATGGAAAAACAAGCACCACATATACTCCCCAGCAAACTGGTATTAAATGAGCAGCACCTAAGTGGACACATAGGTACTACAGTAATAGGGTATTGGACAGGGGAGCGGGGGGTGGGTATATACATACATAATGAGTGAGATGTGCATCGTCTGGGGGATGGTCATGCTGGAGACTCAGACTTGTGGGGGGAGGGGGGAAAGGGCATTTATTGAAACCTTAAAATCTGTACCCCCATAATATGCCGAAATAAAAAAAAATTAGTCTAAAAAGAAAAAAGGTTTAAACTTTACATAAGTGAATCACATTATACCTGCTCATATATAAATAAACTCTTTTGTCTCTCAATGTATTAGATACTTCATATCAATATATAATGCTCCACACCATCTATTTCAGTGGATACAGAGTGTTCCACTGAATGGATGTGTCCAAATATTTTTTAAATGTCTGCTGAAGGATCTAGATGCTATTTCTAAATTTTCACTACTATGAACCCACACAATGATTGAAATCCTTGCTCAGTGATGTCACATCTCCTGGGCATTTCAGGAATGGTAATGTGTCCAGTAAACTTTTTGAGGCTTAAAAATCATCTGGAAAATTAGGTTGGTGCCATTTTGGAGAAAGATGTGGCCTCTCAAGTCAGTCCAGCATAGCCAGTTTTTTCTCCTGGCTTTCTCAGACAAGTTATTTCCTCAAATGAGCACCTATTGAAATAACTGGCTTGCATTTTGGCTGGGGCCATATGTTGTGTAAAAGTTGAACAATACACTTATGTTTGAGCACAGGGACTCAGCCTAGCACAGTGAGATGCTCTTATTTATTTGAAGACTTTCTAGATGACAAGTGGCCAGAGAAGGGAGAAGCAGGTCCCTGCCCCATCCTGTCACCTGCCTATTGTGTAAAGGGGCTGGGATGGGTGACAGAACCACTCAGGAAATTTAAAGTTCTCACCCTATCTCTCTCTTTCTCTTACTTACAAAGACCATAAAGTTTGTTTTGCAAATGTTAAATGTGAATCCAGTGTCTTGTTACTACATTTCTAGAAATGGGTTGGCTGGATAAAAGTACACTAAAAATATACTTAACCAAGGAGGTGAACTATCTCTACAAAGAGAACTATGAAACACTGAGGAAAGAAATTGCAGAGGACACAAACAAATAGAAAAACATATCTTGTTCATGGATCAGTAGAATCAACAATGTTAAAATGTCCATACTACCCAAAGTGGTTTACAGATTCAATGCAATCCCAACAAAATACCAATGTCATATTTCATAGATCTAGAAAAATTAATTCTGTGCTTTGGGGAACCAGAAAAGAGCGTGAGTATCCAAAGCAATCCTAAGCAGAAGGAACAAAACTGGAGGCATCACATTACCAGACTTCAAACTATACTATAAGGCTATAATAATCTAAATAGCATGGTATTGGTACAAAAATAGAGACATAGACCAATGGAAGAGAATAGAGAACCTAGATATAAAACCATCCACCTATAGCCAACTGATCTTTGACAAAGCAGACAATAATGCACACTGGGGAAATGCAGCCCTATTTAATAAGTGGTACCAGGAATATTGGATAGCCACATGCAGAAGAATGAAACAAGACCCCTACCTCTCACCACTCACAAAAATTAATTCAAGATAGATAAAAGACTTAAATATAAGGCATAAGACCATAAGAATTCTAGAGGAAATTTTAGGAAAAACTCTTCTAGATATTGTCCTAGGCGAAGAATTTATGAGTAAGACCCCAATGGCAATCACAGCAACAACAAAAAATAAATTAATGGATTTGATTAAACTAAAAAGCTTCTGCACAGCTAAGGAAATAATCAACAGAGCAAGTAGACAATCTACTGAATAGGAGAAAATATTTGCAAGCTATATAATCTAATAAAGGGCTAATATTCAGAATCTATAAAGAACTCAAGCAAATAAGCAAGAGAAAAACAACCAACCACATTAAAAAGTGGACAAAAGACATGAACAGAAGCTTTTCAAAAGAAGATAGACTAATGGCAAATAAACATGTAAAAAATGTTCAAGGTCACTAACCATCAGGGAAATGCAAATTAAAACCACAATGAGATATCACCTTGCCCCTGTTATAATGGATTTTATTGAAAAGTCCAAAACAACAAATGTTGGCAGGGATACTGAGGAAAAGGAATACTTATATACTGTTGGAGAGACTGAAAATTAGTATAGCCTCTATGGAAAATAGTATGGAGATTCATCAAAGAACTAAAAGTAGACCTACCATTCAATCCAGAAATCCCACTACTAGGTATCTACCCAAAGGAACAAAAGTCATTTTATCAAAAAGACACATGCACTAGAATGTTTATTGCAGCATAATTCACAATTGTAAAGATGTGGAATCAACCCAAATGCTCATCAATTCATGAGTGGATTAACAAAATGTGGTATATGTATACCATGGAATTCTACTCAGTCATAAAAAAGGATGAATTAATGCCTTTTGCAACAACTTGGACAGAACTGGAGACTATTATCTTAAGTGAAGTATCATAAGAATGGAAAAACAAATACCACATGCACTTGCTATTAAACTAGAACTAACCAATGAGCACACGTGCACAGAGGAATGTAAAACTTAGTGGAAATCAAGCAGGGGGAGAGGAGAAGGGGAGGGACAAAAACCTACCTAATGGGTAAAATGAACATTATTTCAGTGATGGGTGCACTTATAGCTGAGTCAAGTATTACAAAATCTATCCATGAATCAAAAACATTTGTACCTCCTTAATACTTTGAAATAAGAAAAAGTGTACAGGTCAAAAGTTTATCAATTTATCATTCTAATAAAAATGCATAGGAGAGCTATTTCCACAAAATGGTTATGCTTAATGTAATCTATCTTTTCCATTCTGACAGGCCCAGAGGTATCATTTGCATTTCTCTTTGTGTTTCTTTGATAGTTTCATTCTAACAAAATTATCTTCCTAAGCTCACTGGCTATTGGCAGTTATTTGTGAGTGGTCTGCCCATGTTCCTTGCACATTTCTTCTGTTGTATCTTCTTTTTTTCCTCAGTAACTGGAAAAGCTTTTTATGTATTGGGAGGATTGACTTTGTTATATGCAGTGCAAATATTTTCCAGTTTTGTAGTTTATCTTAACTTTGTTTATGTGTTGTTGTCTACTATAAAAGTTATAGATTTTCAGGTAGAAAACATATAGTTTCTTATAGTTCTCTTCCTGTAGATCCTAACTCATTTTCTGTTAAAAGCATTAGATTTTAGTTTGAAGAGTTTTCAGCTTTTGGAATTAGGATAAGAGGGAGTTTATGTCAAGCATTTTTGACTAATTTTATCTAATATCTTAATGCCCCCAAAATGGTAATGATAAGCCTATTTTAAAACATAGAAGTGAGCATAGATTCTGAAATTAAATTCTGAAGACTAAATTAGTTCAGATGTGCCTAATTTTAGTGAAACCCTCACATAAAAATTGATGCACATCGTTAACATAAATTATAGGGTAATGAATTACAATGTAAAGAATCATAGTAATTTAAAAAGGAGTCATAACAATTTTTTAAAAATATCAAGTTATTTTACCTAAATAAATTATATATATGAGTACTTTCTAAATTCTAAGGCCCTAATCAAAAATTTCATGTTATTAATATTATTATTGGGCTACAGGAGAAAGAGAAGTGAAATATTAAGCCCATGGAGAAATAAAATTTTATTTAACATAATTTAAGTCACATAGAACTTTGTGGAATCAACTCTGTTGCAGTCTTTCATGAAGTAATCACATCAGTGTTGGGACCAGAGCGAGAGATAATTCATATCTCCTTTGAGGCTATCTCAGGGTCTCGCGTTCATGGATAATTTCAATATATCACTTTCTCCCAAGGAAAACAAGCCTCAAGGGAACATAACATGTTCTTTTCCATGGGCTCTCAGTCCAGCCCTGCACCCCACTTTTCAACACATGTCTATTCTTTGTAGAATGAGAAGAAAAATCATACCACTGCATAGTATGTTGAGACAGTGCATCAGATAGTTCAAACTGTCTAGGTAACTCAATTTTTAAAAAATTCAAGGTCATGAAACCCCACCCTCATATCCCTCTGATGCCTGTTAATCATTTTTGCATGAATGTTAGCTGGAGGTTACCCTGCATACCCTAAACCATCTACCGCAGAGAGGGAATTCCCTATGTCTACAAATGGCCTGCAGAATCTCCACATTGACAGGTATTGGTAGGGCTGGGAAGCCCTCATTCCCCCTCTTCCTGCCTCTCCTCTCTCCTTCTCACCCAAAATGCCATCATGGTGGACACAGCAGCAACAAACAACTTCCCTCAAAGGTAGCATGAACCATCATTTCTCTCCAGTCGTGTTTGGGACAAGTCACTGACTCTCTGTGGGCCTGGATATTTTATTTTTTCTCAGAGGTGACAGGTTCTTACAATGGGGGGAGTGTGATTGGTTTAAAGTTGTTAAGTTCCAGGAAGAAAGAGGAAAAGAGGGAATTTGCTATGAAAAGGTAAATGGGACTAGATATATTTAAAAAAAATGTAGTCTTGGTCTAACCATGAATGCTTTTTAAGAGATTAAAATTCTGCTTAAGTTTTGCATTTCTTTGAAATATGATACAAAATACATGCTGTTTGTGGCCAGGATACCCCACAGTTAACTCAAACACAATGGATCAAAACCTGCTCACTCTGACCCCTGGCTCCCTATTTCTGTTGATGGCATGCAGTTGTCTGGTTTCTGAGGACCATTATGGCAACACCACAGACTCCATCTTGGTGCTCGCTGGCGTTGCCTTCTAAAGCCTGTAGAGTCTGAGAGCACATCACCCATAAGCTCTCCAGACGCCACTGTAGGCTAACTGCCCAGCACCTTGCCCAGAAACTTTTGTCTGGACTGTTAGGATAGCCTCTTGGTCTCTCTGCTTTTATTCCTAAAATCCATCTGTCTTAGTCCATTTTGTGTTGCTGTAACAGAATGCCACAGACTAGGCAAATAGTCTGTAAAGAAAGGAGACTTATTTGGCTCCTTTATAAAGAAAGGAGACTTATTTGGCTCATGGTTCTGAAGGCTGGGAAGTCCAAGATTGGGAGGCTGCATCTGATTAGGGCCTTCTTGCTGTTTCATTATATGATGTAAGGTATCATGTGGAGAGAGGGTAAGAGAGAGAGAACAGAAGAGGGAGAAAGGAAGATGGACTAAACTCATCCTTTTATGAGGAATTCACTCCTCCAACAACTACCCTTCATGCCATAATCACTTCTTAATGGCCCCACCACTCAACACTGTTATAGGGCAATTAAGTTTCAACATGAGTTTTGGAGGGGGGCATTCAGACCATAGCATCATGCTTTCACACTCTTACCAGGTGAAGATCCCCACATCAGAGCTCTGATGATATCATTCCTGAGCTCAAAAATGCCCATGGCTTTACAAATTCTACCTATAATGTCCTTGGCTCAGGACTCAAGCCTCACATGTCAGACCTCAACCTAATGTTTCTGGCAGGACACCTTGCCACACTTCCCTTCTCTTCTCCACACCAGCTCCCAGGCCAGGACATGCTTCTCTGTCTTACCACATACACTTCCTCTCATGTTATTTTTGCCAGTTGGGATGCTCCATTTCCCATGGCTGCATTTTCAGCTCAAACTCATAATTCATGATCCAGAAGAGATGTCACCTCCTCTTTGAAGCTGCCCCCAATTTTCCACACAGAAATAATCTATCCCCATATGGCATTCATCACTTTACAATGAATTAAAGCTATTATTTTTGGTTGTAAAAGTAAAATTTTAAAAACGACAATTGTAATATATTTGTATTACAAAAGTACAACTAATAGAGAAAAATGAAAGCCTTCCATGCCCTCAACTCCCCTCTGGCTTTATCCTAATTCTTGGAGCTAACTAGTACTCAGAATTTGGTGTTTGTATTTTCAGATATTTTTTGCATATAAACACAAAGGTAGACTTATTTTAAACAAATATTGGGTCATCCTGTAATATTTTTCTGTGATTTTCTTTTTGCTTAATAAATTAAGAACATTTTTCTCTCTCAGTAAATAAAAATATACTCCACTACTTTAAATGAGAGCATAATAGTCTACAGTATGCAGGCGCCATAATTTATTTGACTATTCTCCTATAAATTGATGTTTTAAATTGTTTCCCACTCTTCTGCTATTAGAAGTAGTTGTCCAGTAAATATTCTTATACATTTATCTTTGTACATTTGAAGACCAATATTTCTGCAGGATAGATTCTAGAGGTGGAGCTCTGGGCCAAAAGAGTATTTATAGTTAATTTTCTACAAATTGCATGTCTTTTACTAGGCCCTAAAGTTGGTCCGGTGAGTTCATACCTCTTTCATCAGCTTTGATAAAGCCTCCAAGATGTTGTCTGGGGATGGCTTGATGTGAGGTAGGATGAGAGACTGGAGGGAGAACTGTATAAAAAGGGGCACATTTCACATTGTCTTATCAAAATTAGGATTGAAAGAAGAAGAATGTGGAAGAAGTACAGGGAAAGTAAGAATCCACCAAAAGACTCCCAGAAGTGATAAATAAATTCAGTAAAGTTTCAGGTTACATAATTAATGTAGACAAATCAATAGCATTTCTATATACTAATAGCAGTCAAGCTGAGAGTCAAATCAAAAACTCAATACCAACCATTTACAGTAGCTACAAAGAAAATAAAATACCTAGGAATATACTTAACCAAGAAGGTAAGAGATCTCTACAATATGAACTACAAAACCCTGATGAAAGAAATCATAGATGACATAAACAAATGGAAAAATATCTCATGCTCACGGAGTGGAAGAATCAACATTGTTAAAATGTCTATACTGCCCAAAGTGACTTACAGATTCAATACAATTCCCATCAAAACATCATTTCTCACAGATCTAGAAAAAAAATAGTCCTAAATTTCATGTGGAACCAAAAAAGACCCCAAATAGCCAAAATGATCCTAAGCAAAAAGAATAAAACTGGAGGCATCACATTGTCTGACTTAAATTATACTATAAGGCTAGTCACTTGTATTACTATAAGTAACCAAAACAACATGGTACTGGTATAAAGGTAGACACACAGACCAATGGAACCAAATAGAGAACCCAGAAATAAAACCATATAGCTACAACCAACTGATTTTTGACAAAGCAGACAAAAACACACACTGGGGAAGGGGAGCCCTATTCAATAAGTGGTGCTGGGAAAACTGGATAACCACATGCAGAAGAATGAAACTGGATTCCTATCTCTCACCATATACAAAAATTAACTCATGGATAAAAGCCTTAAATGCAAGACCTGAAACCATAAAAATTCTAGAAGAAAATATAGGAATAACTCTTCCAGACATTGGCCTAGGCAAGGAATTTATGAGCAAGACTCCAAAAGCAAATACAGAAACAACAAAAATAAATAAGTGGGACTTAATTAAACTAAAAAGTTTCTGTACAGTAGAGGAAATAATCAACATAGTAAATAGACAACTTACAGAATGCAATAAAATATTCACAAACTATACATCCAAAAAAGGACTAATATCCATAATCTACAGAGGACTCAAACAAGTAAACAAGAAAAAAAAAAACCCAAATAAGCCCATCAAACAGTAGGTAAAAGACATGAACACACTCTTCTCAAAAGAAGATAGACAAATGGCCAAACACCTATGAAAAAATGTTCAATATCACTAAGCATCAGGGAAATGCACGTTAAAACCACAATGAGGTATCACTTTACCTGTCAGAATCACCATTATCAAAAAGTCAAAAAACAATAGATGTTGGAAATTGTGGTGAAAAAGGAAAGCTTATACACTGTTGATGGGAATGTAAACTTGTACAACTGCTATGGAAAGCAGTATGGAGATTCCTCAAAGAGCTAAAAGTAGACATACCATTCAATTTAGCAATCTCACTAGTGGGTATCTACCCAAAGGCAAACAAGTCATTTTATCAAAAGGCCATCTGAACCCCAAAGCAGCACAATTCACAATGGCAAAGATGTGGTGGAATCAACCTAAGTGCCAATCAACTGATGAATGGATAAAGAAAATGTGGTATACACCATGGAGTACTACTCAGTCATAAAAAGGAGTGAAATAAATGTCTTTTGCAGCAGCCTGGATGGAACTGGAAACCATTATCCCAAGTGAAGTGTCTCATGAAAAAACAAATACCACATGTTCCCACTTATAAGTGGGAGCTAAACAAAGGATATACGTGGTCTTAAAGAGCAGTAATAGACAATGGAAACTAAGTGGGATGGGGAGAGGGATAAAAAACTACCTATCTAGTACAACGTACACTATTTTGGTGATGGATATGCTGAAAGCCCTAACTTCAGCATGATACAATTCATCCACATAACAAAAAACATTTGTAACCCCCTAATTTTTTTGAAATTGAAAAGAAAAGATATTCTAGAAGAGAAGTGTCAAATGCACTCATCGTCAAGATAAATGAGCAAACCTACAGGGGAATGATTAAATTAAATTGTATTGAAATCCAGAAAAAAACCCATTATATCATTAAAAACATTGAATTTCACAAGAGCCCCATAACATATCTAGAGCCTATATTATTTCCTGTTGTTCAGATGTAGATATCAAGGCTCAGCGAATTAGCTGACAAATGTCAGAGTCAGAACTTGTCACCAGTTCTTTTGAGTCCAAAACCGCTATTCTAGACTTAAAAGACTATTAGAATTTTTCTACCCACTTTGGGGTCAGGTTGCAGCTCAAATATTCTTTTTCTCACTCATGGTCGTAGAGCCAAGCCAAGAATCGGACGGCCAATTCTAAGATAAATCCAGTCTTTTTATTTCTAGGGGGTTTTGAGTAGTGCTACAAAAAGAGGAAATGGAATAGCACATTCTAGAACAAGTCAGATTAAATCCCTTTTATTTATTGGTTTTCATATGTTTCCAAAGTCAGCCCGATGCTAAAATAAGCAAGGAAATGACATATTTTAACCAAGAAAATGGCAAAATTATAAATACAGAGGTGTTAAAATTTAGATCAATAACCAAAAACAAGAAGCATGGACTTTCTGGAGGTTATATCTTAAACACTTGGCATTTTACAATGGAACATGGAATATTAAAAAAACAAAGGGACAGATTGCATGTTGTCACACTGTGGTGGCTGATAGTTTGTATCTATCCAAAGATTTTTATCAGAAAGAGGGAAGAAAACCCCTGGGAGCACAGGTGGAGACGCCCTACTGGGCTTAAAGGAGCAGCAGGTGCTGGGGTGCGGGGCCTGGAAGGCTCTGTGGAGCATGGATTAGGGTAGTTTGAATGTTGTTTAAAATCTCAGTCCTTCTGGACGAGTCTCCAGAATTCAGTGTCTTCTTCCTGGTAAGTTCCTGTATGCTTTTCAGAAGTTCTTTCCTTCTGTAATTTCTGTTAAGAAGCCCGGTATCCCAGTGATTATTTTAAGCTCTATGCTTTTCATTTATTCCTGATACCCTTTCCATGCTTTTTTTTCAATCCATGTTAATCCAGTTTGGGAATGTCAGCATGGAAATATCTCAGCACTTACTTTCTGGGAAGCTTAAATCAAACTGTAAGCAGCACACCCAGCCAAGGGTTTGTGTCTTTGAGCATGTATAAACATTTCCTACATGCAAAGTACTATTTCAAATTTTAGCCAACATCAGATGCCCCTAGACAGCTGGTTAAAACACAGAGGGCTGGACATCAAGCGTGGGATTTTGATTCTGTGGAACTGGGTGGAACCCAAGAATCTGCATATCTAACAACTTCCCAGGAGATAATTGCTGCTGCCAGTCTGTGGACCACACTTTGAGTGACATTGGTGTTGGGGCACAGATTCTATCAGGACTTCCCATCCGATAAGAGAAGGCTACTCTTTTAACATTAAAGAAATTTTCAGGACTCACAGACAATAGCGGAGATCAAGTTCATGAGAAGGAGGAAGCAGGAGCCTGTCCAATAGATGTGTGCTGGCATGTGCGATGTCAGTAGTCCTGCAATTGTCAATTACTTCTGGGGAAAAGGCACATTATTAGCTTATGCCTTGGAATTCTGTCCACGTATTCTGTTTAGCGATTTAGACCTTTGATAAAAATACTCCCCAGGACTATATTCCTCAAAGCAAGGAGGCTAATAGTAATGGAGAGATCACCAAACTCTAAGTTAGAAGCTCTGAATTCAGGACTTCAATTATTCCCCTCCCTTCTTTTTTCTGCTGTGTGACCTCAAGGAATTGACCTAACCTGTCCTAGCCTTAGTCTCCTCCCCAGTCAAGTGCTGACAACATGAGCTGTCTGGATCAAATCCCCAGGCTGCAGTGATTGTCTACAGGGAAATGAGCTGACACCTACTTTGCACACGGGAAGCCTTCTCTAGGTGTAAGGGGTTAACTGGGAACAGCTTGTTCCTGAAGAGGAGATGGGGGTGCCACCGCCTGAACTCAGGCTCAGCCCCATCCGCCCCCTGCCTGGAGGATTGCCATATGGAGCCTCACCTTGTTCCCTTTCAAGATGAACTCGCATTCCCTGGAAAAAAAATTTCTCAGCCTTTAAAGTCACAACTTCAAAAATGTAGCGGGGACCACATTTAAAAGATCTGGCAAATTTTTGGTGGATTTAATTTTTTAAACTGCACTTTTAAAACAAACCCAAATATAGAGATGAAAGCCAAGAATTAAAATATACATACAAAATAGAAAACAATAGCTTCAAGTACAATGCATTGAATAATCATCATAAGGAAACAATAAAACGTTGAGAGACTCGGACCAGATGATCTCTGCTAAGCTTCATGATGCTGGAAGGCGCGGCGGGTGCAGAGGAGCCGGGAGCCGGGCTGGGCTTCTGCCTCCCCGAGAGGCAGGGCTGGCCCCTTAACCCCTCTGCTGACAAGGGTCCCGTCAGTGCATCCACCAAGGTTTAGCCCTACTTGGCAGAGGTGGAGGACGACACTGGCAGGGTAGGACAGTCCACAGTCCACCGCCAACTTGCCCACTGCTCTTCGATTTTGAGTCTAGTTGCCAACTTGTTCCGGCCCCTCCTACCCCCAAGATGGCATTTTTACCCCGTAAAAGCAGCAGGAGAGCTGAGGTCTGGTGTCTGTGGGGCATCCAGGCAACGAGGGATGGAGGGGTCATTGTGCCCCCCCCCCCCGCCCATCCTTAGGAGCCCAAGTTCCCCTCTTCCCAGTCCCCACCTGGGGCCCCAGCACTTCTCAGCAGCTTCATGGATTGAGGCAGACTTTCCACGTCAACCTGGATCTGTGGAGAAGCAAGGAGGTTGGACGTGGCTTCGAAGAAGCAGAGTTAAAGAGTGTCACGCCAGTGTCGCCCCCCACGTGTCGCCCACCATGGGAGCGCCCCTTGCTCCGGGTGGGTACGGGCCCGCCTGGACCGTGAGGTTCCAGTCTGCGACTGGACGTCTGTGGGTTTGAAGGCAGAGGGTGTGAGGAGGCCACGGGGCTGACTCTGCCCAGGAATGATAGCCGGCAGATTGCTGCCTGTGCTGACAGGCGTCTTTCTCATCACTCACTTGGCTGAGATTTCCTTAGAGTAGGGGTGTTCAGTAACAGCTCTTTGTTCACAACCTCCTTGATCTTACAGTTAAATCCTCTCTTTTCGAAGCTCTACAGTGTTCACCTTCTACTGCACCTCTCTGATTAGCACTTCATTGGTAGGAGAAGAGTTTGCTGTTTCTGGGTCTCCTTAAGAGCCTGCCCTGAGGGTTAGGGGGGAAGTAGTGGATTTGGGAGGAGGAGGGCCAAAGGGAGGGCAGGGCAGGTGGCCAATACAGGGTGCCTGACTGTGCCACCCGCTTTGTGGGTGACCATAACTGATTCTTCCGGGAGGCTGTTGGAAATGGTGTAGAGTCATCCCAGCGGAGTGTCCGTCTGGGTAACCGCAGCCGCCGGCAGTTGGAAGTGAGCTGAGCACACTGGAGTGGAAAAAGTTGGGGTGTAGGATGAGGCTGTGTCATTGATGGCACAGACTGCAGAAGCAAACAAACCCTCTAAATACTCACTTCCTGGGGAAGATACCTGTGTAAGCTCATGCCCAAGACAGGACGGCAGGACACATATTCATCCTCATCCAAATCATAATCAAAAATCCTGACTCCTCCATCTAAAATGTCAAAAAGCCCCTCCTGCCCCTTCCTTTGTTGCTGTTAAGTTTGAGGCTGCCAGGGTGGGACCCGTACCCTAGCTTTACCCCATTGCAAACTCTCACCCTGATGCACTTTGCCGACTTCTGCTGCACGAGGAGAGCGAGGTTCTTTACCCAAAGCAAACCTGTGGAGTTGAATTGGCAAGTGGGAGCTGGTATTGCGGTACGTGAGGTGCGCCGTTTGCTTGGGAAAGTGCATGGAGACGATGTCAGGACACCTACAATGTCCTACAACAGGCGTCCTCAGACTACGGCCCTCGGGCCACATGTGGGTGTTTTTGCCCGTTTGTATTTTTACCTCAAAATAAGATGTGTGCAGTGTGCATAGGAATATGTTCATAGTTTTTTTTAAACTATAGTCCGGCCCTCCAACGGTCTGAGGGACAGTGAACTGGCCCCCCATTTAAAAAGTTTGAGGAGCCCTGTCCTATAATGTTGGCTACAATGCAGGGCACAGGCGGGGACCACAGAAACATGAGCCCAACACTGTCTTTTAAAAATGAGGAGATCGAAAATGAAAGAGCTAATGTGACTTGCTTAGAGGTTAATATGGTTTGGATATTTGTCCCCTCCAAATTTCATGTTGAAATTTCATCCCCAGTGTTGGAGGTGGGGCCTGGTGAGAGGTGTTCAGGTGGTGAAGGGTGGATCCCTCATGAATGGCCTGGTGGCCTCCCCAGGATACTGAGTGAGTCCTTACTTCCTGAGTTCACAAAAGAGCCGGTTGTTTAAAGGAGCCTGGTCCCACCTCCTCCCTCCCTCCCTCCTGCTCTTGCTGGGTGGCACACCTGCTCCCCTTCACCTTCTGCCTTGACTGGAAGCTCCCTGAAGCCCTAGCCAGGAGCAGACGCTGGTGCCATGCTGTAAAACCCGCAGAACAATGAGCCAAAAAACCCTCTTTTCTTTATAAACTGTCCAGCCTTGGGAATTCCTTTGCAGCAATGCAAAACAGACTAATACAGAGATTTATGATGAGTTGATGGTAGCATTGGGTTTAAAATTTAGGTCATCTTTGCCAGTGCTCAAACTGCTTTGGATAGGTTATATAAAACTTTGTCTGATTCATGGTTGTGAAAAGCAGGAAGCTGCCTCTGGCCAGGAAGATGGTATAATTCCCTGGATACCAAGTCATTGGTTGGTGGGAAATGAGAATTTTCCATGGTGTAACTTCCAGGAGCTGGTGACGTGGCATGCTGCATTACCAGAAGGCAGGGGTGGATATAACATAGCAATTCACTCATTCATTTAGTTTTGACTGCAAAATTGAATTGGCTGAACACTGCACATCAATAAAATAAAACAAAACTAAACTAACAGGCATAGAGCCACATGGATATATCTATGGATTGTGTTGAATGAAAGAAATCAGACATGAATGAGAATGTATTGTATTAATATAAAGCCTTCTATAGAAACTCTGAGAACAGGCAAAACTAACTGATGGGGATAGACATGTGAATGGTGGTTATTTCCGGATGGAATTTGGCGTTGACTAGGAAAGGCCATATGGGAACCTGACTGGGTAATGAATATGTTTGCTCTTTTGATCCAGGTGGGGATACACAGGTGTTTATGTGGGTAAAAGCCAGTGAGATTACATCTAAGATTGGGACACTTTATGTTCTTTATGATATTATATCTCAGTGAAGAAAATGAAGAAAAAAATGAAAGCAATGCACATAACAGACCATACCATTAAAAGGCAGTTGGAATAAAATTATTTTTCTCAATCAGTCATTTGTACCTTCAGCAAATGTCTGCTGAGGCTGATGGTGTCTGTCCATAGTCCCTTAGTCCCCATTCCTCCTGTACATGCTAACGGCATCATGCTATAAAATTACCCCCCACTCTCCGCCCCGAAATGTTACCCTCAGGCTGTGGCGGGGCAGGCTGGACGTGCCTGGGAGCCATGCCCTGCTGGGGCCCTTTCCTTGAATGACCAGAAAGAGCTGGAGGATACGTACCCCTGCTTCCTCACAGCCCAGTGGGAGGACTCTGTCGCATGTTCTGTGCTGGCTCCCAGGAGACCGAGTCCCTGTGGCTGCCTATACTCCATAGCCTGGGCTCTCTCTCTTGCCCTGGATGGACTGGCACCCCTCCCCTGGGCCCTCTTCCCCTTTCTCCTTCCCTTGCTCCAGGGATCACCCCCCAAACAAACTCCTTACATACACATCGTTGTCCCAAAGTCTGCTTTTGGGGAAATACAAGCTACCTCTTGGGCCTACGAGGAAGCCCAGCAAACTCAGTCTCTCGCTCGCATACAACCTGCAGTGCATTGGGTTGGGTGAACAAACAATTTGACAAACATTAAAAATGAAGTGTGGCGAGTGCCGAGGTCAGGGAGCACAGGCTGGCAGGGAGCACAGAGCTGTCAGGGGAGCTTAACCTAGTCCAGGAGATGTCCCAGAAGCAGAGCTGGGAGTGATTGTGGCTCGCTTCCTTTTCTTCCCCTTCCTGAACTTCCATCCCCTCTCTACTTCCTCCCTTCTCTTCCTTTCAGAAATGAAAGGAGGCATTCATTTACTTAGGACATTTCCTTGTGTTCCCATAAATATCAGTAAGTATTATATTGAATCTACATCCATGGTGGTTTATTGTGCTGACTAATTTTATATCTCAGAACTGAGACTTAGCCTTTAGAAGTGGCTCTGAATGCGTGGGAGCCGTTTTCAACATTTTCAGTATTGCTTCCCATCTGTGTGGCATATATTTCTTAGGAAAACCCAACACATATTTCTTAGACCACGGGGGTTGGGGGAGATGCCTTTTGGAGTAGCTCAAAACTGCTTGCCGATCAGCAGCTGGTGGAAATGTGTACCAAGACCTATCATCTGGAAAAGGGCAGCTGACTCACATTGTGGGGAGCTGTCATCCCCACTCCAGCAGCCTTTCTGGGTGAAAAATTCTTCAAAGCACATGCACTTGAGGTCAGACCATTTCTCTTCTGTTTTCTATGCTCCTCACCAAAACGAGTGAATCATGGAACTCTCTAATTCAGGATCTGGTAGGACATCAGATGGAATGCAGGCTGTGGTTTGAACATCCCTTTCCAGATAGATTGTGGAGTAATTTCAACAGGGATTTATGGATTGCAAATATAAGACGCCATGCAATTCTTGTGCTGAACCGGCATGTCTTAATGGGGGAAGATCATGCAGAAAGAGAAAGACCATTCCTACCAGCTGCACATTTAAAATCTCTTTGACCATACGCTGGTTGGTATCAGTCAGTTTTATACAAATGTTACCCTTCACTTTATGTTACAAACCTGGAAAATCATGAAAAATGGCAGAATGTCTACTTTCATTTGTCTATTACTTTGGTCAAAACACATGTACATCTGAAGACCAAAGAACTCTGCTAAAAAGGAAATGTTCATGGTGAGGTCTGTATATAAAGCTAAATTCAATTAACATGGATTTTTAAAAGTAGTGGCTCTTTTATTTGTTTAGGAAATGATGATGCAGAAGAGAGGAACACAAATTAACTTCTTATTTTAACCATTTATCTGTGATAAAAATTCAGACCTTGTTTAGTCTGTGTTGGGATTCTCTGCTTAGGGCCTCACAGGCTGAAATTAAGATGATGGCAGACTGTGCTCCTCTCTGGAGGCTCTGTGAAGAATCTGCTTCCAAGCTCATTCAGGTGTTGGTTGGATTCAGTTCCTTGAGGTTGCAGGACTGAAGTCCCTAGTGCCCAGCTGGCTGTCAGCCAGGAGGTCACTCTTGGTGCTCAGGCATCACACACATTCCCTGCCACATGGACCCCTGCATGTTCAAGCCAGCAACAGAAAATATCCCTCACATTTTAAATATAAAGCCTTTTCACACTTTAAATATCTTTTGCCAGCAAAAGCCCAGTCCTTTTAAAGGGATCACTTGATTAGGTCAGGGCCACTGAGGATAATCTCCCTGTCTTAAAATGAATTAAGACCTTAACTACATTGGCACAATTCCTTCACAGCAGCACCTAGATTAGTGTTTGCTGAACATCTGGGAAACGTGTGCACCAGAGGCTTTACTCTTGGGGCCCATCTTAGAATCTTGCCTATGATAGTGCTTTTTAGAAAATACTGACTCATCTCCTTCGGAGAAAATATACAAACATGGTATGAGATAGTCTGTCTTCTTTAGTGATTACTTATAAAATCTAGAAGGTGACACAAAGTAGTTAAATGGGCCATGTAAACGACAATATAGTGGAATAGTGGGCACAATGGCTTGTTGTAGCCAGTCATACTCAACTACAGTTGATGACTTGTCCATTGCAATATACTCTCAGCATTGGCAACCTTCTCATTTTAAAGAGAAGTCAGACTTATCTTGAGTTTTAAAAGCAGTCAGATGGATTCTGTGAAGATGGTGGAGTAGAAAGTGCCAGAAATCCATCTCCTTATCTAGACAGCAATCACATTGGTGGAATCTGTCTGATGTGATGATTTAGGAATTCTGGAATCTACTGAAGACTTTGCAACTTCCAGGGGAAGGTTTTTGGATGGTAAATTGTGGTTAATTTTGGTCAGTTTCAGCTCTTAAAACAGTAGCAGCTACCTACCCCCCACCCCCGACTTTGGCCTTGACTCTAGCCTCCTCTACCTCCACCCCACAGGCTGCATGCATGTGTTCCTGGAGAAGTTAGCATGTAGCTTGGTGGAGCCAGAGTGGGCAAAAAGGAAACTGTCCTCCAAATATGAGAGATTCGTGCTCTGACTCCTGATCGCTGCTGTGTGCAGACAAGAGGCAGCAATCACTTCCCACATTGTTGCAAGTCTCTCCACTCTGTCTGAGTTGAGTTTCAGGGGATTTAAAGACCAGCAACTTTTTTTATCCCCTTCATTTTTCTTTTTGCCCCCTTTGGGAGCCAGAAATTAAAGAGTATGATATTCAAAAATGACCATGTATACAGAGAAATTGGAAAGTGATCGTGCATGGTCAAGGACAGGCACAGGCTCAGAAATCTTCTTCAAGATTCTTCTTCAACCAAGAATCTCATATCCGGCAAAACTGTCCCTCAAAAGCAAGGAATAAATTAAAGTATTCATAGATAAACAAAAACTGAGGGAATTCATTGCCCTAGATCTGTCCTGTAAGAGATGCTCAAGGGAATCCTGTAGGTTGAAATGAAAGGGCACTAGAGAGTAACTTGAAGCTCTGAGAAGAAATAAACATCTCAGTACAAGTAAATACATGGGCAATTATAAAAGCTAGTATGAATGCAGCAGTGATGTGTAACTTCACTTTTTTTTTTCTGTGTGATTTGAGAAACTAGTGCATTAAAAAGTAATTGTTAGATTACAAGCTAAGATTATTGATACTTTGGTTTGTAACTCTATATTTTGTCTTCTACATAATTTAAGAGACTAATGTATTAAGAATTATAAGTTCATATTTATAGACAGACAATATATAAAGATGTAATTTGTGACAACAACAACTAAACAGGTACAGGATGGACCTGGGGATAGAGCAGAGTTTTTGTCTGTTATTTAAGTTAAGCTGATATAAATTCAAATGAGAGCATTATAACTTAAGAATGTTAAATATTATCTCCATGGTAATCACAAAAATAATAATAGGAGGATATACACTAAGAAACAAATTTAAATATTTTACCAAAAAAATCAAGTGAACACAAAAAAAGGCAGTAATGCAGGAAATGAGGAACAAAAAAAGCTATAAGGAATGTGGGAAACAGACAGAAGTGTCTCCTTATCAGTAACTACTTTAAATGTAAATGTTTAAATATAAATAGATTAAACTCTCCAATCAAAATATAGAGATTGACAGAATGGTTAAAAGAATGATTCAACTATATGCTGTCCTCTAGAGATTCACTTTAGATACAAAGATACAAATAGATTGAAAGTGAAAGAATTAAAAAGGATATTCAATGCAAATAGTAACCAAAAGATAGCAAGGTGGCATATTAATATGAGACAAAAGAGACTTCAAACCAAATTAGGTTATAAGAGACAAAGGGAAAGACTACATATTAATAAAAAGTTCAATACAGTAAGAAAGTGTAACAATTATAAACATTCATGCATGTAATAAGAGACCATCAAAATATATAAAGGAAAAATTGGCATAATTGAAGGGATAAATAGACAATTCTACAATAATAGTTGGAGACTTCAATTCCCCACTCTCCATAATAGATAGTACAACCAGAGGGAAGATAAATAAGAGAATGAGGATCATGAACAACACAATAAGCCAACTAGATTTAACAGACATATATAGAACATTCTACCCCAAAATCGCAGAACACAAATTCTTCTCAAATGCACATAGAAAATTTTCCAAGAAAGACCATATATTAGGACACTAATTAAGTCTCAGTGAATTTTAAAAGATAAATCTCAGATAAATACCTTCTTTGATCACAATAGGATGAAGTTGGAAATCAATAACAGGAGGAAAAATAGAAAATTTACAAATTTCTGGAAATTAAACAACACACTCTTACCAATAGACCAAAGAAGAAATTACAAGGGAAATTAGAAGATACTTAGAGATGAATGACAGTTAAAACCCAACATATCAACATGTATGGGACACAGTGAGTACAGTGCTAAGGGGAAAATATATAGCTATAAACACTTGCATTAAAACAAGAAATATTTCAAATTAGCAAGACAGCCTTACAACTTAAGGAACTAGAAAAAGAAGAGCAAACTAAATCCAAAGATAGAAGAAGGAAGGAAATAAGTATTAGAGCAGATATACCAAACGATCCAGCAATTCCACTTCTGAGTATAAACTCAAAAAAATAAAATAAAATCAGAGCCTTGAGGAGATATTTTCACACTCATGCTCACAGTAGCATTATTCACAATAGCCCAAATATGGAAGCAACCCAAGTATGCATTGATGGATGAGTGCACAAGCAGAATGTGTTACATATGTGCATATAAGGGAATATTATTCAGCCTTAAGAAAGAAGGAAAGTCTGACATAAACTACAACATAGATTAACCTTGAGGACATTATACTAAATGAAATGTCAGCCACAAAAAGGCAAATATGGTGTGATTGTACTTTTATGAAGTACTTAGAGTAGTTGAAATCATAGAGACAGAAAGTGGAATGGTGGTTACCAAAAATAACCATAAAATTCATATGGAACCAAAAAAAGAGCCCGAATAGTCAAAGCAATCCTAAGCAAAAAGAACAAAGTTGGAGGCATCATATTACCTGACTTCAAATTACATTACAAGGCTATAAAGCCTGTAATTCTAGCACTGTAGGAGGCTGAGGCAGGAGGATCCCTTGAGCTCAGGAGTTTGAGACCAGCCTGAGCAAGAGTGAGACCCTGTCTCTACTAACAATAGAAAAAATTAGCTGAGTGTCATGGTGCACACCTGTAGTCTCAGCTACTCAGGAGGTTGAGGCAGGAGGATCCCTTGAGCCCAGGAGTCTGAGGTTGGTGTGAGCTAGGCTGGTGCCATGACATTTAAGCCCAGGTAACAGAGCAAGACTCTGTCTCAACAAAACAAACAAACAAAAAACCCACAAAGCTATAGGAATCAAAATAACATGGTACTGGGGTACTGGTATAAAAATACAAACATAGATCAATGGAACAGAATAGAGAACTTAGAAATAAAGCCACATATTTACAGCTAACTGATCTTTGACAAATCCCACAAAAGCATACATTGGGGAAAGAACACCCTTTTCAATAAATGGTGCTGGGAAAATTGGATTGCCATATGCAGAAGAATAAAACTGGACCCCTATCTCTTAACATGTACAAAAATCAACTCAAGATGGATTAGAGACTTAAGTGTCTTACATACTAGAAGAAAACCTATTTACTTGGGGGAGGAGGGAATATGGAGTTATTGTTTAATGGGTATAGTGTTTTAGTTTTATAGGATGAAAAGAGTTCTGGAGGTAGATGGTGGTGATGGTTGCACAACGATGTGAATGTATTAATATTTAATACCATTGACCTGTACACTTAAAAATGGTTAAAATAGTAAATTTTATGTTATGTGTATTTTCCTATGATACAAAAAGTTAGAGAAAATGTTGCCAATGATTTAAAAATTTTTTAAATACTGGGTGATGGGACCTATGTATCACAAGTTTCAGTCCTTTTGTGGTCCCAAGGCATTCACTTATCCTAGTCATTCATTAGAAAATACTTACTGAGCACCTACCCTATATTTTGGCTCTAGGCACTGGGAATATACACTGCTGAAGAGAAGCTTCACTGGATGTAGATCTTAAGGAGTCTTAAGGAATGGAGGGGGTAAACTGTTGTCCTTCTGGGTGGCAAGAATACTTCCTGGAATACTTGCAAAGGCCCTGAGGGGATCATGCGCAAGGCATATTCAAGGAGCAGCACGAAGGCTTGTGTGGCTGGATCAGAGTGAGCAGGGAAGAGCAGCAGGAGAGGAGGTTGACAGGGTCTTTGGGGCCAGATCAGATGGTGCCTTGTGAGGTAAGGATCTGAGATTACTTTGGAGGGGAAAGGGAAAACATTGAGGTTTAAGCAGAGGAGTGAGATGAGCTAAATTCCATTTTCAAATGGCCCATCTGGTTTCTCTGAGACAAAATTTTGGAAAATTTAAGGTGAAACAGGGAGATTTCTCAGGAATCTGTAGCAGTAATCCAGGAAAAAGATGATGAGAGCTTAAATGAAGGCTGTTGAAAAGTGTAGGTGGAAAGATGCTGTCAGAGACATGCATTGTCATTGAGAAATTCCAGGATCTCCCGACAGAGAGCAAGTGGCATGTGAGAGAACGAGCGGAGTCAGTGATGACTCTGGAGCATGTGCCAGAGAAACTAGAGGGATAAATAAATAACAAAATGTTTAGCATGCAAATTCCTAAGAACAAATAAATAAATGATAGATTAAAATAATAAAATAGATAAAAATTCACTTCCCTACTCCATCTTCAAGGTTACTTCTACTAGAAGTCAAGTAGAAGTCCCCAGCTGCCCCAGCCTAGGTAGCCCTGCTATTTCCTTAACTAAGACTGCTTGCCACCACTCCCTGCACCTCCCCTAGGAGGTTCGGCCTAGACACTCTTTAAAAAACACAAAAGAGTTAAGCACGTATAAATTGAGAATTTAAGATGCTCCTGCCTTGTTGTTTAGATCACAGCTCAAGCCCAAGAGTCTGGCTCTACCTTTGTGTCCTGTTTTTGCTGATGGGACTCCAGCTCTGTGAGGCACAGTGGCTACATGGTACCCCAAGATCTGTTTCTTTTCCATGCCTGAGACCTGAGACCTGAGATCTGCCTCCTCCCTCCCCACCAGTCACCCATGGTATAACCTCTTCCTTTCCCTGTCTTGTGGACTTTTAGCCTATCCTTGAGTTTCACAGTAGATATAAGGCTATATAGATTTTCTTTTTTGTCTTTGTATTTCTGGTGAGTTGTATTTTTTAAGGAATTCATCTATTTCCACTAGGTTGTCAAATTTCTTAGCACAAAGGTAGTCATTTTTAAATTCTTTTGATGAGTGTAGGATCTGTAGTGATGATTCATTTTTCATTCCGGGTATTGATAATTTGTGTTCTCATTTTCTTTTCTTGATCACCGTAGCTAAAGGTATAGGTACATCAATTTTGTTAGTTTTTTCAAAGGAACCAGCTTTTAGCTTTGTTAACTTTTCTCTCTTGTCTGTCTGTTCCTGATTCAGCCTTGGAAACATTCTCCTAATGCTAATTACCTGTCTTCTTGTCTGTTTGGATCTTCCAGTTGTCCTTCAGGTGGATCTGAGGCAGAAGTGGTTGTCATGTTGCTGTGTTTTAGATCCTCCTGGTGCCATCTGCCTTTCTGGTCTAAGGTCCTCTTGAAAGGAAGTCCAGTCTTTTCCTCATGACCTCTTATTTTATCTTCATTCAACAAACATTTATTGAATATCTATTATGTTCAAGTCATGGGTATGTAGCAGATGAATAAACTGACTTCACAAAATTCATATTACAGTGGGAGACTGTACAAATAAACAAGATAAGCAAATATAGTATTTGAAAATTACATATTTCTCTATATTCATATATTTCATATTTTCAGACCGTCTAATTGACACCATGTTGGCTTGTTATAAACTACATCTCAGATGGCACCTTGCTTTTAAGACTGTGAGCTCAAAGAGAGGGAGTAGGGATTTAAATCTCTTTATAGAAATGAGGTTCTTTCTGGAGGGAAAAAATCATGAAGGTTCATCATAGCCTTATCATTTACCACTACCACCATCTTGCAGGCGGGGGACCGGGTCGGATGCTGGCTGGGTTACCCTACCCCAGTTATAAACCTACATAGCACTGCAAGGCCTGGCTGGGACAGTTAAAATGGCTTTTAAAATAAAGGGCAGGGTGAAATAAAATAAATGTATCTGTAAATTTTGCATTTCCTCGGATGTAGGATGCCATTATTATCTGTTATAGCCCAATCTTTAAAAGTTTAAATTTTGGTAACTTTTGATGAGATTCTAAACTTCCCCATAACCATTCAGTATCATGTTCTGATGCTGGAACAGATATCTTCCAGCCCTGCCTGGGTCTGTCTCACTGGTGTTGCCCACTTCCCCACCCCCATTACCTCATGGCTGGCTCTGCTTCCAAGACCTGTCCCTGCCCCACTGCCTTGTCTTTCTGTAATTATCTGCCATGCCTGAAATGGCGATATCTCCAGATTTGAGAGCATCCTCATTTCTGCTGCTTGAAAATCTGAAGTGGCAAATTTAATGAAGTTCCTTGAGCTATAAAGGATACACACCCAATGTAAAGTGAGTTCCTGGCATTACTTCTCTTGGGTTACCTATGGACAAGATGAGATTATTATTATTTATTACTATCATTGTGATTGTCATTATTGGTGGTAAGTCATTCCAGCAAATTTGCTTAAAACATTTTGCTGAGCTAATGCAGCATTAATTGGATTTTATTAAAAATGATGTTCTTTGTAACTTTTGCATCATTTCCTTGTCTCTTTCAGTAGAACTTTTCGCCAAATGTCAAGTCAACAGATGTCTGTTTTCCTACAAGAGAATGGCTCTGGTGGAACCTGCGATGTACCCAAACTTGGCAGTAATTTACCTGCAAGTTAAATTTATGATACATTTAAACATTTATATTCATTTACAAGGAATGGCAAGACTACGAGCATTTTTTCAAATGTATTACTATATAGTATATCTAATTTAACCTGATGTGGAAATTGTGCTTGGTTGTTTCACGAAGGAAATCATTTAAGTTTTGTTCTTCCACTTCAAGAGAAAATGTCTCCAATTAGTGCCAGTTACATATCTACTCTATCATAAATACTTCAAATGGATATTTTCATCAAGGATAAGAATTGTGACACGTGGATTAAAATGTTATTGAGGTGTGTCCGGAGTGCGGAACCCGTCTGGGCAGACTGCCTTTAGAGGTTACTAAGCAGAGGTACTTTACGACCCCCACATCCGGGGACTTGGGGCTAGGTCCTTGGCTCCAAAGTTTGTATCCCCGCCTTGGGGGCGGAGCCGAGATAGAGACTGCTCCTGTTCCTGCCGCTTATCTACACCTGTGGAATTAAAGAGACAGAAGACGGGGCTTGTGGCCGAGTCTTTGGCTCCAAAGTCTCTGTCCCTGCCTTGGGGGCGGAGCTGAGGTAGGAATTGTCCCCATTCCTGCCGCTTATCTCCACCTGTGTAATTAGGGAGTCAGAAGACAGGGACTGCTGGGCCCCAGTGCCTGCCTGCCCGCTCCTGGTCGGTCTCTCCCTACACAGGTCTCCCTCGATCTGTGTCCAGAGT
>VSMD01069758.1:0-13908 GCA_008750895.1 Mirza zaza | reverse complement strand
ATTGGGTTACAGAGAATGATGACAATGACAATATTTGGGATGGGGCCATGCTTTTTCCCAGGAACATAACAGGTATGTCTCGGGATGTCTGTGTGCTGTGTTACTTCGGGCAAGTCTATGCGCTTCTCTGGGCCACAGTTTTCTCACCTGGAGGCTGGAGTCAGGCAAAGTGCAACGATTTTCAGAGTGTTCTCTGGTGAGAAACCGCAGCAGATGTGCCCCGGGCAGGGTCAGGACGCGAGATGAAAACTCGGGTCTGGTGGGGAGGGGGCTCTGGACCCTCGGCCGAGCCTTGACAAGGCGGCGCGGGGCTCCTGCCAAAGACCGCATCTGAAGTTAGAATTTCATGGCAGAGACAAACATTCGAAAAAAATCACTGAAGGGGAGGGTTTCCAAGTTTCCTTCCGCTTCTGCGGGGCAATTAACATCTGTTGCATGTCTACAAGTTATTTCTGAAAACCCAGCTTGGACTCATTCCACCGTCTTCCTGTGATTAGCACAGAAGTGACAAGAGGAGGGCGGGTGCCAGGCCCAGGTGGGCAAGGGATGGCTGGTTCCAGCTATTCCTGGAAGTGCTGAAGGACTCCTCTGTGACAGGTGTGACGTTTCCATCTCATGGGCGTGGCTGCACAGGTGGGACAAGGGCAGGTACGCGTCACACCAGGAATCATTTCAATCTAAGAGACAGCAGCAAAAATATGGTAATGCCATTTGGGTGGCTGCAAACCTCCGTGACCCGATCTCTGTGGCAAAGCCAGGGTGTTGTTTCTTGTGCCTCTTTGGAAGACACCAGACCTTCTGTGCACTGGCACCCAAAGGGTGCCCTAGAAGGAGAAAAGAGGAAAAGGCTTGATCAGCAACCCCAGTCCTGGCCATTCTTCTCTCTCAAAGCCACTGCAAAAAAAAAAAAAAAAACCAAAATCAAAATAAGCTGTGGGCTCATCACACGGATGAAGACAGGTCCCAGCACCCGCTTCCTATGAGTCAGTCACCGCAGGGCCCTTCCTACTTAGGAACTCTGGGGTCTCTGAGAGGCAGATTTGCCCAGCCCAAATATAGAAAGCCATGAAGGGTTACTGAAAAACTCATTGGCCAGTGGGTTGTCAGAAATAGAAACTCGAGCTTACCTGTGCCTAGAACATACCAAATGAGCCAACACTTAGGGAAATCTTTCTAAGAAATCTAGCTCTTGGAGGCTTGACTTGGAGCTAGAGATCGGACTTAGAGCTGGCTTTTAGAGGCAAGAGTTTCCTTGGCTCGCTGGTGGGAACGGAGCCCTGGGGCTCTGACAGTGTGGACGGTCTCTGTAAGTCTGGTGGGAATGGCACAATCCGGAGGGTCAGGGCTGTCATGTTCACTTGGCCTCTGAAAGGGGTGGACCAAGGGGAGAGAACAAAAGCCTCCTTCTGTGCACTGGCCTAGCTCAGCGACCTAGTGCCGTGGGGCTATCCAGACGCAGTGGCTGCCCTGCTATTCCCTGAGTGGCTCCTACAAGTCAGTTCGATTAGGTCTTGTCAGAACGGGCACCCATCTCTCACTCATCATGATAGCGTCTGACATTTAATGAGAGCTTACCCTGGGTCCCATACTGCTCAAAACCGTTGACATGTAGTAACGGATTCAGTCTTCTCAACAACCTGGTTATTAACCCCATTTCACAGATGAGCACATTGAGGCTCAGTGAGGTGATGGCTGTAGAGCCAGGATTTGACTCTGACTCTGGAGGCTGGGTGTGTTTGTTAACCAAGAGACCGTTTTGTCTTTGAAACCCACATCCATCTACATTTAAAGGAAGAGAGAGAGAGAGAGAAGCCTGGAACCTTCGATACTTCATCTTGGCCGTTATCAGTTCCCGTTTCCATGGGGTCTTTGAGGACCATACCCTGAGAACAGGCAAAGGGCTGCAGGAGTCCGAGCTGAGGCCTCAGCCCCAGTGGACCCCAATTCAGTGCCTCGCTGGGGTAGGCTGGACCTGGGGGCACACTCCTTGCACGGGGGTTAAGGGAGGGCTAATGAGAGGTGAGTTTCGGTGGCTGAGATGCCTGCTACAGGTCGTCCCAGGTGGGCACCGCTAAAGGTGCACAGGGAGACGGTGACCCCTCTCAGGAGAGCACAGTCTCTGCGCCTGTCACTCACCAGGAACTGCCCCCTCTGGGGACTTGGACCCCCGAGATGTCCTACAACCTGGGCGGTGAGGAAGAGGACCTGTGCCCTTCCCCTCTGGGGAGAAACCGCCCTCCCCCCTCCCGTCCCCTCTCTGCCTCGTGCATCGGTGGCCACGCTCAGTTTCCAGGTGGCCATGCGGGTGGCTGTCAACAAGCCGGGGAGGTGCAGAGCCCCTGCTGTGTGATTCTTAATTTTTCCAGTTGTGGAACTCTATTTATTTTATGTGACAATCTCTTCCTTCCCCCTACTGCGACAGAGTGTTCTGTGGCGTATGTTATGATCTTTAATTAAAGGGAACTTAATTTGGTTCTGAGGCGTCCTTTGTTCACTGGCGACACCCTAGGGTGTTTTAAAACCAGGTTTTGGAATCATTACCATCGAAGCCTGGGGTGGAAGGCGGACGGATTCTGGTTGCTGGGTACTGGGGAGGTCTGTGCCCCTCCCCGCCCCAACCCATGCCTCCGTGTAGGAGCTGGAACTTTTCCAGGCTGTTCCTTCTTGCCTTGGGATTTTCTGCCCATCTCCCAAATAACACAGACCCTGCAGCCCCCTCGAACGGACCATGGGCCAAAATGATGTCTGAGACGGGGACGGACCATTTAGATGACAAATGGGCTCCAAGACACTGTCAGCAAGTCCAGGCGGGGAGACCATTAACGGTCACACGGAGGCGGCCGCATCTGCGATGCCCGCGCAGGCCGGCGGGTCCCCACTGCTGTGTTTACTGCTCCTTAATGCGGCATTGTTTACTCACAATTAAACCTTTTACCATTAATTTAACTTTCAGATGCTGAAATTGGTCACACAGCCTCGAGTCCCAAGGCCTGGGCAGATGTGTTCTCTACACTTGTTTAAACACGGCGCTCATTAGGAGGTGATGCATGTATAGCAAGTCGATTACCCCACAAAGCAGGACGCTTTATCACGGGGGCCCCTCCGGAGGCGGCGGGAGGGGAGGGGTGGTCAGCTGCCGCTGTCACTCTTCCCCCTCCGATGCTGAGTGACGGCTGGGCCCGCCACCTCCTCGCGCCTGCTCGGAAGAGCACAGCTTCCCGTCAGAGCCGCCGAGCTGCCTGGGAGGAGGTATTAATTGTTGTCAACCTCCATTTCACAGCCCAGATAACAGGCCAGCGCCACCTCGCAGTGTGTAAGGAAGATAAACACGCTTGCATATTTCACTGCCGAGGTTCCTGTAAAAAAGCAGGGCCACCCTGAGCACGCTCGCTGGCGCAGAGTGGCCCTCCCAGACGCCACCAGCAGCCTCCCGTGTGACCTGGAAGCCACCCACCCTCCTCGGCTCGGAACCCAGCCCCACGTCTGCGAGCCTCTCTCTCTGCAAACCTCGCTTCTCCGTCTTGATCCAAACAGATGTTGGAGTGCGGCGGCAAGAGTAGAACGCCTCTTATTCCCTGTGTTGTAGGAAAAAGGTGGCATGGCACAGTGGTTCCAAGGAAAGAGTCTAGAGCCACGTTACCTGAGTACAAATTCCAGGTCCGCCTTTCTGCCCTGGGCGTCTTTGAGCCTCAGTTTATTCAACTATAAAATAGGTATAATAACAATGCACACCTCTTGTTGCCATGAGGGTTAGATGAGGCTTACGTTTGTGACAATGTGCCTGACCAGTGTTAATTAAGTGCTGAGAAAATGTCAGTTATTGGTAATGGACAAGTGAGCCGATTTTACTTTTACCTTTCCATAAACAGACTTGCCTACTAGTAGACAGTTACAGGGAATAGTTGTAAGTTGCCCCTGAACCGGGTGATGTGGTGGCAAGGTGGCACCGTCACGCTCCTCTCCCCTCCAGGACTGCGCCATCTCAGGTGCTCGTTGCAGAAGCTGTTCTTGAGTGTTTTGCCCCAGGGCAGATTCAGCAGGCCCAGGAACTGGATGGATCTCCACCTTCCAGACAGTTCTAGATATTTCTGTCCCAATCCCTGCCAGAATTGAGTCTGCCAAACAACCTAATTTGCTTCTGGAGTCATTGTTGTTGTACTTCTTGTAACTTGGCTTTGCGGCAAAGTCCCCAATCCGCCAGCCTGTAGCAGCCTGTCCCTCCGTTACTAGTCTCGGGTCACCCCCGACCCCGTTCAGACCCCGAAGTTTAAACCATGCAGAGAAACTGGTGCAGCGGGGGTGGAAGGTCCCTGCTCTTCTGTCCTGGTCACTTTGTCCTCGCTGGGCAAGTGCACGCCGTAGCCCTCTTGTTACGGGGCCTTGGCACATGCCATTCCCTCTGCTCAGACTGGCGTCCTGCCCTGAGCCCAGATCAAGCTACCCCCTCTGGCCCTGCCTGATCTCCCAGACTGGGGCAGATCTCTCTGTTTTAGATTCGCAGAACATTCTTTTTGCCCTCTGCAGCATCTCTCAAAATACTCATGATTTGTGTAATTATCTGTCTCATTTCTATCTTCCCAATGAAGATGCGGTGGTGTCTGTCTTGTGTACCACAGAGCC
Organism: Mirza zaza; assembly: GCA_008750895.1. Lineage (NCBI taxonomy): Eukaryota > Metazoa > Chordata > Mammalia > Primates > Cheirogaleidae > Mirza > Mirza zaza. The sequence continues at coordinate 9,288 of VSMD01069758.1, read as the reverse complement.
CCAAACTGTAGCATGTAGATGCTCAAAGGATGTTTGGGACATTCCAGTGAGTCACTGGAACGAGCCAGACTGTCTTCCTTGGGGATCTGGAGAGAGGGCGAGTCCTTATTTGTCCTTGCGTCTCTTCCTTCTCTCCTTGACATGACTCAGTGGTGACAATGCTGTTCCTTTTCTCACCGTCCTTGCAGAGAAGGAGGTATGCGAGGGTTAACGTGGACGGCCACCAGATCTGTGCTGGCGGGGTCCCTTCTGGGGGTCTGCGAGTCATCGCTTTTTCCTTCCCCGAGCTGACACCACCCACTGCTCAAGAGCCCGCAATGATTTGTCCTTGGACAATGCAAAGGATGTGGCTCTGCCTTGTGGGCACATTTTAGGGAGGTGGGACCTTCGTTTATTTGCCTCCACAGCTGCTTCCTCTGGGCTTTGTGGCTGCCTGATCGCCGCCTTCTCATCCGATTGCGTTACCCTTAATAGCCATCACCCGGCGGGAGAGGGGCCGGATTCCGCGCCGGCCTGCGCCTGCGAGTGTGTAACGTGCCGAGCCAGTGATCCTAACCACGCACGCAGCGCCACTCCCCCTAGACCCGGCCCCCCGCTCATCCAGATCCATTTGTATTCGCGCTCAGACCTTTGGGATCAAAATTCCTGACCCTTTTGCGGAAGGCAAAAACACCTTTTGAAAAAAATAGAAGAGGGAGGGGAAATTCCCCAAGCTTTCACTTCCCTTCATGGTTGAACTTCGATGACTCGAGCCATTTGCAGTCAATCTATTTAGCTGACTCGTCCTGCGACCGCCAGGAGGCCAGCGGTGCTGGGTCGGCCCCTCCAGGGGCAGCGTGTGGCCCCAGCTGGCTGTGCCCGGTGGGAACGGCTCTCTGGAGCCACGTTGGGGGCTCCTCCTTTGCCTCGTGCTCTGCAAAGGCGATCCTCCCAGGGAAGTGCTTTTGTTTGCTGTTTGTTTGCGTTGGGTGGGATTAGCTCTGATTACATATTAATAACCTAGAGCACTATCTAGTAATTAGATGTTATCTTCCAGATGTTTAAAAGAAACCTTTAATATTTTAAGCTGCTTGGGGGTCTCTTGGCACTTTATTAAAATGGATGGAATTTAAAATGGGAGTCGGTGGCGAAGCTTTCTCGGAATTCTCTTGCCTGTCTAAGGCCCCGGAGCCCAGGGTACCTATGAAAGGACCCAAAGCATTTATTGTGGTGGCCCCTGTCTGGGAACAATTGGGGCAGCCACCCATTCAGTGGGTGGCAGGGGGACGGCCACAGCACTCTGGCCCCTGTCAATCGGCCAGAGCGACCCATTGATTCCTTTGAACCACTTGAGTGAATCTCTCAGAAGTCCCCTCCTCCGAGTCCCGCACAATCGCCTGTTCTCTCTTTATTAGGCGCTTTGAGGGACAGCCTGGTCTACACCTGCCTTTGAAGGGGCCCCCACCACGGTTTTAATGACCTCCATCCGTCAAAGGAAAAGTTCAGAGTTCATTCTTTTGTCCGAGCCCCGGCGACTGAGGAGTTGAGGGTGCTGGCTGGTCCGGGCTCTTTAAGTCACCCGCCCGAAAACTTTCCCTGTGACCTCGCTCATGTCAAAACAGCAAGCTGGCCGCTCTGGCCATTGTCACCGGAATAAGGGCTAAGTGATGCCGCTTGGTCATTACGTGTGCCCTGATTGGCAATCAGGGTACAATAGGGGGTCATTAAAGGCCATAAAACTGCCAAAGCTCTGAAAAGGGGATTTTGAATGGAGCCAGAGGGCTCTGGGAGCCTGCCTTTGCCACGCCCTCGAGCAGAGAGGGTTCGAGCTGATCTGGGGGGAAAAGTCAGCTCGGTCTGGATTAAGAAGTCTCTCCCCCATGACACCAGGAAAAACTGATCTCTGAAGTCACCTTCCTAGTGTTCGCCCCTCCCCACTTGGAGCAACTACCCAACTCATGCTTCATGACACGAAGCTGGAGGGTGAGACTTGATACGAGGAGGTAAAATTCTCTGTAAAGGTAGGAATGTTTGTTGGATGAAAGAGTCATCGTGCATTTATGCCTACACACAGCTCTCTGTCATGCAAGAGGCAGCTCATACCAGGCCTTGTTCTAGGGGCTTTGCACGTGCTAACTTAGTTAAGCCTCACACCAAGCTGTGGAGGCAGGTTAATGTTACAGCATTACAGCTCTCAAGGCATCTTGTAAAGTTTCCCCAACATGGCCTGCCTTGGAAAGGAACCACGAAAAGAGGGGAGGTGTCCTTTTTCTTAAGTAAAGATGATGGTAGCATTAAAAGTTATGTTTTATTGAGTCTCTACTATGTGCAGTAGGCACATGCAGTATCTCACTTAATGCTCACGTCCATGGAGTTGATACTACCACTGTTCTTGTTGTATAAGAGTTGACAATGTGGAAACTGAAGGGGGATGTACAAAGAAGGGGGATGTGGATGGCACAGCCATGGAGGTGCCCAGCCCAGGAGGTGCCGCACGCCTTGATAACCTGTGAGTCGTGCCCCTGCAGCTGGGCAGCTCTGGCCCTGCCTGGGCTCGTGCCGGCTCAACTGCCTGTGCTTTCAACCATTGTGTCCGATGTGGCGTAGGCACCCTGGGTTAGGCTTCAGCAGACGTAGGTCCTAGACATTCCTCTGCTATGCAGCCTTGGGCAAATCACTTCACATCTCTGTGCCTCCATCTTCTCAGCTGAAAAATGGTAAGGGTAGCTGGGAGCCTGGACTAGTTCTGAGCTTCTCGAAATGGTCTCTTCTCAAAGTGGTCTCTTCTCTGCCTTGGGATAAAGCCAGATGACATGAGTCATCTTTCTGGACTGTGTCTTTCATTTCAAGGCAAGTAATTAAAATCCTTATTTTTCTGTTTTCATAGAAACAGGTATATTCTTCAGTAGAATGCAGAACATCTATGAATTTTTCATTTAAAAATAAGCCCTTATGGAAGTTTGAAGCTTCCTCTGCATGCCTTCGGGCTCTACCCACTGCCCCCAAGATCTCCCATGGCTGTTTGCTCCCTCTCTTCTGCCTGTAGCTTTGGAAGAAAAGTGTAGGGTCCACCAGATCATCTGGCAGGGGGAGAGCCCCAAACCCTTTATAAGTAGCCCACTAGTTGCCAAGAGGGTCCTCTTGGTCTGCAAAATGGAGCCCTCAAGTCCTGCTGGGGAGATGTATGAGAAAATGCACCACAAGCTGCACATGTAGGTGCAGCGGGAGGCTGAGATGGCTGGGGATTCCCAAGGCTCTACTTCCAAGTTCATCCAGGGCTAGAAGGAGGGGCCCTGGGGACAGAGACAGGGACATCCATCCGGTCAGATTCTGGCTCCACACAGGACTAACTCTGGGAGACTGAGCAGACGACAATGTCTCTAAGCTTCCTCACCTGTAGGGGGGACTCATCAGAGTGCTCACTGCCTTGGGCTGCGAGGATTAAATGAGAAAATCCACACGCGGCCATTGGAACACAGCTTGTGTCGTAAACTCTCAGTGAGCATCGGACGTCATGACTATCACCGCCGTGGTGCTCTGTGTCTGTGGCTAAAATCATTCCTTTAGAGAGCCGAATGACTCAGCTGTGGTCCTTATGGAGTCCGGTCTCTAACTTAGAAAGAGAAAAGAGAGAATAAAAGAAAGTAAAAGAGGACAAAAGAGAGAGAGAGAGCACGTGTATACATTTCTGCTGTCTTTCCCTCATCCAAGATTCTCTTGGAATGAATTTCCTCTGTATTTGTATGTTTAAAGCCACTGAGACTCTGTGTCACTTCTGTCTCTTTGCACTGAGTTATCTAGATCCTTTCTGTCCGTGTGTCTTTCGAACTCTATCTGTCCCTCCCTGAGTCTCTGGGAATCTCCCTGCTCCCTCTCATGCTTGGGGAGTGTGGGCGATTGCCCGTGAGTCTCTGGAAGCTGCCTTTTCTCCTCTTCATCGGAGGGGTGGGGGCTCACGTTTGGGGAGGGGAGAGGCCTTTTGGGGTGAAGCCACCCTCTGGTTGGGAGGAGCCGGGGGCCCCTATGCCATTTGAAATGCCTGTTCTGTCCCACACTGACTTGTACCCAGGAAACTTCTGGAACCTGAAGGAACCACCCTGGAGCCCCTTTCTCCTGTCTGATTTAGGCCACACTTGCCTGTGTAGGTGGAGATTCCCCACGATGCCCTCCTTTTCTCCGGGAATTTTCCAAAGAACATTTGTCTCCTTTTGTGAGACAAACAGGATTTCCTGCACTCTGGGCCAAGTTATGAATGCCCAGAATACGACACCGTTTAAAATCTCATCAATCTTGCATCCTACTCCCTCAAATAAATGGAAGTGGGACCTGGCATGGATATTTGCTTAGTTTGCATTATCCCAGGGATAATCACCTTTGGGATCCAACTCAGGACAATCTGAAAATGGACTAAATTTGCCAGTTTGCTCTTAGTCTTTTCGGCTTGATGAAGATCTATAGATTCTGCCTGGTCACCCTCTTGCGGTGTGTGACCTTGGGCCATCCTTTCCTTGGCTTAGCTCTAGTTGGTTCCTCTGTGAAATGAGGAAGTTGAACTCTCTGAGGCCTCTTTTAGATTTAGTATTTTATTTTAAATAGCCCTTCATTCATTTACTCAACACATATTTACTTGGCACCTACTGTATGTTAGGCAGTTCAGGCACTGAATTTAGCAGTGGGTAAGAATAACATTGTCTCAGCTGCCATGGAGCCAAGGAAATCAGAAAGGCTGGAAGGAGAGTTGGGGGACAAGGAGGAGAAGGAGGGAGGAAGACCATGAGGAGAGTTTACAGGGAGGCAGATTTCAGATCAGTCACAAGATGGACTTGCCCACAGAAAGAGCTGTCCCAGAGAGACAAGACTCCACATGAGGAGCTGAGTTCCCTCTCACTGAAAGTGCTCGAGGACATCAGAATGACAGCCAGCTGGACTTGTGCAAGTTATTTCCTCACTGAGAGGCTGTGTAAGAGCTGGCCAGGGGAAGGGCTAGGAAGGGTGGTTTTAGGCATAAGGAACAGCATGTGCAAAAGCTGGAAGACCAAAGGTCAACCATGCAAGGCCCCACACACAGGGTCAGGTTTTCATCCCACGGGTGATGGAGATCCACTGAGGAGTTTCAGGCAGGGCAGTGAAATGATGAGTGTTCTAGAAAAGTCATATCAGCTGCAGAGAGGTGAGTGGGTGGGAAGGAGAAAAGCCGGGGCCGGGAAGCCAGTCCAAGAGGCTGCTGGAGTAGTCTGGTTGAGGTTTTCTGAGCTAAGGGAGCATCATGTGGGTGGAGAGAAGGGACAGGGACTGGACACGGAGAGGAGGTGGGCTCCAGGGGGTTGGGTGACCGACTGATTGGCCAAGGGGTTGTAAGGAGACAGAACACAAGGATGACACCTGGGACCAAAAATTCACATGGGTAGATCATTGTGAACTGATTTTGATTTCAAAACAGTCATCTTTGGAAGGTAGTGAGAGAGAAGTAGGTGAGTTCTTTTCATAGGATTGGGTGCTAGCAGGTGATAATAAAAGTATTTACCAGCTGGAATGAGGCGTGGGAACAAAACCACCAGAACAGCTCTGGCTGCCAGCACAACACACTACAGACGAGGGGCTTGAATGACATAAATGTGTTTGCCCACACTTCTGGAGGCTGGAAGTCAGAAATCAGGTGCTGGCAGGGCTGGTGTCTGGTGAGATCTTTCTCCTTGGCTTGCGGATGGCACCTTCTTGCTGTGTCCTCGTGTGGCCTTTTCTCTGTGTATGGATGCAGAGAGAGAGGGGGGGATGGGGTGGAGAGAGAGAGGGAGGGAGATATCTCTGGTGTCTCTTCCTCATGTTATGAGGGCTCCAGTCTTACTAGTGTCCCAATAGGACTCATTCATGGCCCCTTACTTACAATCTCATTTAACTTTAATTACTTCCCTAAAGGCCTTCTCTCCAGATACGGTCACATTGGGGGTTATATGAATTTTGGGGGGGGACACAGTTCTGTCCACAGCAGCCTGCCTGCCCCTGGAGTGCCAGGCACTGACCTTTTAGTTGCTGGGTCACGGGGACACCTGGAGATCTTGGGGAAGGGCTACAGGGTCCGGGCAGTGGGCCTGGGCACTGAGGGGTCAAGTGTGTTTACCAACCGGCATGGAAATATTTTAATTTCTGACAACCTGGCAAGGCTTCAGTTGTACGGACCCCATGGAGGCCAGCCCTGTGTGGGCTGCATGGAACAGCGTCGTGGAACACATGTAGCAAGTCCCGCCAAGGCACCAGGAGCAGGAAGTTTCACCCCAACAGCAGCAAAATCAGCTGGGAGGTGGCGGTCTTGGGAGAGGCCCTTAACACGCAGATTAAACAGTTGCTTTTAAGGGTCTTAGGACTCAGTGCGTGGTCCGTGGTTGCCTTTTAAGAGAGTAACTTGGCAACTTTCCCCCCTTGCACTAAATATCTGTCTTGATGAGCGTGAAGGCAGTAGCTGCCTCGAACATCAAAGTCCTCATTACTAACCAGGGGGAGGCACTTCTCTCCTCTGTCCCCCTCTCCTAAGCCCAGCCTTATCTGGAGGGACCTCTGTCCCCAGAGCTGTAAAACAAGCTCTTTTTCTAAGCTAACGGTGCACAATAGTGTCAAATTATGTATAATGATTTTGTAATGTGAACTAATGCCACCAGGGACCTCTCGGAAAGTACCACTTTCATTAAACTTATCCAGCAACAGGGTCTGAATATGAATTTCGAGGTGGTGGCAAATTGCAGGGCACATTTATTTTAAGCACCTGCTGGTGGCTCTTCTATGCGAAGACCTGGCAGGCAGAAACCAACAGCTCTGGTGTGCCCGGGGTTCCTGGTGCCGCCGTGGGACGGGGCGGGAGTGATTTATTCGTCACCCAAGGACCCCAAGCCCTGCGAGACTCTCCGCCAGCAGCGTGTCTCAGCCGTGCTCATGTCGCCAGGAGAGCTCTCCTGCCTCCCCGGCGGACCAGGCAGGGCGCCTGGGCACGGCCTCGGAATTAATGAGACCTCCAATTACATTTGTTTGCTTCAAGGAATTATACTCAGCACTGACCCCACAGAGCAGGCTTTTCTCACCTCCTTGGTGTTTCTTCAGAAGAAGTCGCTAATTATAAGGAAATCATACCCGGGAAGGACAAATGGAAGAGACCTCAGAAGAAGAGAACTGGGGAATGCCACCTCTCCGGGCAGGTGCCTGGTCCACGCACCCCGCTCTGGACGCCTGCCTCCCCTTCATGTGACCAGGCTCACCTGTGTCCGGCCACGCCACCAAGAGCTGAGAGGGAAGCCAATACGAATCAAAACTAACCCGTGCCATTTTTCCGACTCTGCTAATCTTAATTGAATCAATCTCCCAGCCTCTCTTGACAGTGAAAGATTGCTCAAATCTGGGAGGCCAGGCTGGACACGACTCTTAGAAGGAAAAAAAAAAATCTTCCTTAATCATTAATTTGTCCATTCCCTCCCACTTGGCCCCATTCTTCACTGTCTTGCCCTGCACCCCCTCACAGCCTTTTTGTCTTAGCAATCACTCCTAAGTGTTCTTCCCGATACGCTCAACTGGCCGGACACCAATTTGCTGGAAAAGGACACGACAGAGCAGTCCCACCCTCTCACTCCCTGCCGCTCCCTCTCCCCTTCTTTCTATGAAGTCCAGTTTGGCTTTAATTAAGTCCAGTGAGGTCTCTGTACTATTTGCTTGACACGTAAGTACACAGGCTTGGAGCAGACTTCCCCCAGGAGCCGGACCGACGGGGCGGCAGCTTGGCCTTACGTAAACCACTGGAAAGAATGTCATCATCATGGACGGATCCCCGTCCTAGCGATTGCATCACGTGATGAATGGAACCGCAGCAACCTCGACGTGTCTCGAAAGGAAAGGGACTCGCTTATGTCGTCTGGACTTAGGAATTTTCGGAAACTGCTCTTCTTCCAAATTATCCAGAGCTCTCAGGCTCTGGGTTTAACTGTGATTTTTGTCTTTCTTAAAATAGGTCCAATGGGTAGTGAGAAATGCACGAGGGGTGCACAGAGTGAGAACAGGAGGAATTCGTCATCCATTGCTATTGCTCGGACCATTGCAATAGTATGCTAGCCGGTCTCCCAGCTATTCGTCACCCATTGCTATTGCTCGGACTATTGCAATAGTATGCTAGCCAGTCTCCCAGCTTCTGTCCTTGCCTCCCAACACTCTGTCCTCCACGAAGAGAGCGGTGGCTTCAAAGCACAGGTCACATCTAGTTAGGGTTAGGGTTAGGGTTAGGGTTAGGGTTAGGTCCTCTGCTCGGACCTGCTTATGCTTCCCAAATCCTCCCCAGGGCTCACAAGGGTTGGCAGGACCTAACCCAAGTTGCCGCTCTGATCTCATCTCGAATTTCTCTCTCTCATTCCACTCCAGCCACCCTGGTCCCCCTGGTGTTCCTGAAGGATATCAGCCTTGTTCCCACCTCCAGCTTTCACGCTGGCACTCCCCTGCCTTCAGTGTTCCTGCTCTCTTGTCTGAGTGACTCTTTCCTGAACTCCTTTTAGGTCTCTAATCTAATTGCACCGAAGAGCTTTCCCTGGCCACCGTGTCTAATAAAGCACCCCCAACACTCTACTTAATTTTACTCTATATCATTTATTGTCTTCTGATGTTTTATTTGTTTTCTGAGCTCCACCACTAGATTGTAAACACCATGAAAGGACCTGTCACATAGTAGATGCTCATTAAATATTTGTTTAATAAATTGCAAGATTCACTGGGAACCCTTTAATAACTTGGCACTCTTAAAGACAAATTTTCTTAATTCCAAAATTCTTAAGATGATCTTTAAAACATTTCGTGCTGATCTCAAATCTCCAAATAGCAACCACAAAGATGGGCAAAGCCCACAAAAGTCCCCCTCAGCAGTAATATAATGAGTGGTGTCTAAAGCCAAGCTAGACATGGCAGTTGTCACGCTGGACTTTTAATTCAACGTCATCCCTGATCAGAATTAAGAATCTTCTAGCAGATAGCATGTCTTTGTGGTTATTTGCGACCAAGTTCCTAACCTTAGGTGGGTTGCCTTTCACAGGTGAATTTATTGTAGCCTTGTGGTTTGTGCCCCAGCCCTTCCCCCTTCCTGGCCAGCTCCCCAGGGCTCCCCTACGTGTAAATGACAGGTGGTAAAACAAATAAAACACGCCATTCTTCTCCCTGCCTCGCCATAAATCGGTTCCAGCCTTGCTCCTGGGGCTGGAGTCAAGCCTGATTTATGCACTTTATGAGATTTATAGCGTAGTCACTTAACATAAAAAATAAAACCTCTCAAACATGAGTTCTTACACATAA
>VSMD01069755.1:0-77777 GCA_008750895.1 Mirza zaza | reverse complement strand
ACAGCCCAAGTGCCCATCAATCCAAGAATGGATTAATAAAATGTGGTATATGTATACCATGGAGTACTATTCAGCTCTAAGAAACAACGGTGATATAGCACATCTTATATTTTCCTGGTTAGAGCTGGAACCCATACTACTAAGTGAAGTATCCCAAGAATGGAAAAACAAGCACCACATATATTCACCAGCAAACTGGTATTAACTGAGCAGCACCTAAGTGGACACATAGGTACTACAGTAGTAGGGTATTGGCAGGGGGGAGGGAGGAGGGGGGTGGGTATATACATACATAATGAGTGAGATGTGCACCATCTGGGGGATGGTCATGCTGGAAACTCAGACTTGTGGGGGGACGGGGGAAAGGGTATTTATTGAAACCTTAAAATCTGTACCCCCATAATATGCTGAAATTAAAAAAATAAAATAAAAAAAAAACAATTACCTTGTGAATAGTTATACAAATTATGATACCTCTCCTCTATTTTGTATAAGGAGAATTGGAGGTGTGCAGCTTTACAAGTTAGTCCATGGGCTATTTGATCATGCGAGTCATATTTGAGTCTGATAGGGTATTTTTTATATTATCTAAATATTCTGAAATTGGGGTGAATACAATGAATGATGAGTCCTTTTGTGTTTCTTGGTTGAACAGAGGATGTGATTGTTGTTTGCATGTCAGATATTTGCCTCACATTTGGTAGAAGTGTTAGGTAGAATTACATGGTAACCATGTAATTTTTACATGGTTAGGATTATGAGATTATGAGAATGAATGCTAAATGTTAAAATTACTATGTCAATCCAGGGACTATTTTACTTCATATCCATTTCTCACCTTTCCCATGTTCTGCTCTGTATGGCAAATTTGGGGAAGGCGGGTAACCTCTGCAGTCTGTTACCAGACTCCATTGATAGCTCACATCCAGCTAGGTTCAGGCAATCAGAGACACTTACAGAAGGTTTGGAGGGTAAGGAGTGGAGAAAATTCAGAGTATATATTCCTCTCTTTTCCTCAAATGACATCTCAAATAGCAACTGTCTCTCCTCTGTGGCTTTAGGTTTCCCTGTAATTCTAGATTTAGCCAGGTAATTTTATCTCCTGGGCTTTGGTAACCATGGCTTTTCCATCTGTTATCTGGTCTTGGACTGTTGCGATTTCTGGTGTTGCTAATTTTAGGTTACCTTACTGTACACTCTTTGACTTCTCAGTTCTTTTATTGCCCATGGAAACAATTCCTTGCATTCAAGTGTTTGCTTTAAATATTCATGTACTTTCTTATTTTTTTTTCTTTGATTATAATAGTACTGATACAAAAAGTCAATAATGTCGAGTGCTACAGAGTGATTAGAGAGGAAAATAATTGAGAAGAAATCACTGGGTTGGGTAATTAGATTGTTAGTGAAATTTACCTTTGGTAAAGCAGTTTCAGGTGAAAGCCAGATTGCTTTGGGATGAAAAGTTGATAGGTGAGAAAGTGAAAACAATAAACACAAGCAGGTTTTTCATAAAGTTCTGCAATAAAGAAAGAGAATTGATTCAGTAGCCTGACAAGCCAACTCACAGGAATATTTATATTATGTTATGTAATGTTATATGTTATGATTTTTACAAAGTCAGTTAGATACTTTGGACATTAAATTTGCTCGTTCAGGATCGCCCAGTCTCTAAGAATCACAGATCATTGCTCTCAAAACATCCACATATGATAATTTGCTCCAGTGTATTATCTTCAGACACAGCCAGACTTAGAGTATCTCCAGGGAAAACCCAGGTTCTAAAAATTCCTCAGTATTTGTGTCAAAAGTAGAATGTGTCTGCCAAAAAAGCAATACGATTTAGGATGCATTAGTAGAAATATATTTTCCACATGGACGGAGGTCATAATAAGGTCATAATACCCTATACAGATGGGATTATATTTAGAATTGTGTTCCAAACTCAGCAATATGTTTCTTAAGGAAGATAATAATGCATTTAAGAGAAACTTAAGGAGAGCAACCTGGATGCCTTTTCATATGAACAAGAGTTAAGGTAACTGGAGAGGTTTGGACTGAAGCAAAAAAGGTTTAAAGTGCTCATCAAAGAAAGCACATGAAATGATGCCATCCCATAATTGAGGGCTTGCAACATGTTGTAAAAGGTGTTAAGGAACTAGCATATGATGGGTACCTATTAGGTGTTAGGTACTTTAAGCATTTTAATTCGCATAGAAACTCATTGAGATAATTACTGTCTCCACTTTAAATGTGAGAAAATTTAAAGCTCAGAGTGATTAAGAAACTTATTGAAAGTCTTACAGCTGTTATTATAAAAAGACTAGATATAAACTCAGAACACACATTCCTCCTACAGCAGCCTAATACAGATTAAACAAATGAGTTAAAATGATAAGAAATGGGTTGAGTTGGTATCAATATCAGGTGTTGTTGTCAGTCTTTGATTTCAAGTGGAAAACTCTGCACCTCTCCTTTTCAGCTGACCCCTTTTCTCAACCCAAATGCAGTAAAAAAATAATAGTGTCTAAGAAAACAATTGGGCCAAACTCCATTCTACCCCCAAAAGAAAGAAATTTATAGTGGGAGAAGATCGTTATCAGAAATTAAATTGGTCTAGGCAGAAAGGTGTCTTGCATTCCTGTCTCTTTTGATTGTTTTGCATTCTCCTCCATCCATGGGTCTGGATGGTTCAGTACAAGCTTCCCTGCTACTGTCCCACCCTACTTCTTTGAAGCAAGGGGGCAAAGAGACCTGTGACACCTGTGAAAAGGCAGACCTGTGACACTGCCTTTGTCCTTGAGAAAAAAAAATTATTCATGTTTCAATTTCATCCAGCTATTTCTCAAACTTACCTTAACTCCTTCCTTTAGATTCTCCATTCTACATCCTCCTTTCCCCTCCACCATATCACAACAACAACATATCAAAGTTAACTTGTATTGTTTCATACCATCTTAGGTTTCTGTTTTCTAGTTTCTGAATTTATAATTTACTAGTTGTATAAGCCATATTATACCTCTTTCCATTCTAAGCCAATAGGCAAATTACATCAATGGTCTCCCATAGAAAATATCTTAACCCATAGTGCCTTGCTCTCAGGAAATATATGCCAAATTATCATTAATGGATCAAATATTTGGAATTCCAGACACCTTGTCAGATGAACTCTGGACTGACAACATATCTCAATGTTTAACAACATTCCTTATTAGAAAATTCTTCCTAGTATTTTGCCTAAATTCCCCTTGATGCAATTTACACTCCATTGTCCTTGTTTTGGTGTAAGGGAAGACTGAGACCACCTGGTGAACATTCTCTGTGTAATAGCTCTTTATACACTCACAGACCGTCATTAAACCCCCTCTTAGCCTTCTATTTTCCAAGCTGAACAATCCCAGTTGCCTTTCCTCATAAGCCTTATTTTGCAATGATTAAGTCATTTTGGTAACAGTCTTCTGAACGTCTCCATATTCCACAAGTCTCTTCATCCATGCAGCTCCAAAGTGGGTATCTTTTACAAAGGATAAAGAAAATTATAAATGTCAAGACAAAATTCTTTCAAAATCTTGAGTCACATAGACACTTGTCACTCAAGGATTTAACTTCCAATGTTTAGCTATTTATGTGCAATCCTGAGCAACTTGCTATTTTTCTGAGTCAAGTGTTTAAAAGCAGTGGACCATTTTTGTGTATACTATCCCAGACAGTAAGTGAATCTCTATGGCACCTTCATGTTTGCATTTCAGCTAAGCTAGATTGTCCTCGACATTTTTCTGCATATGAAATAGCTTTTGTGCAGTGTCAAAAGTCATAGGGTAGAAAATTGCCATCAGAAATCATGCTATGATGATATTAATACAATTCATAACTTGAGAATATTGCACACTTTGACTTAGATTTTTAGTATTCATCTGATGTTATAAATTTATGGCTGCTTCGCAGCTTATTTAGTGATTTACTGTTAGTTCCACATCGTGATATTATTCATTTACTCAGTCTTCCAACAAACATATCTAGATGCTTCTTCTCTTTACCTTCACTTCCACCATTTTGGTCTAAGCCACAGCAACTGTCACATGTATGATTGCCATTGCCTCCCACCAATCTCCTAGCCCCGACCTTTGCCCTTCTCAATAGATAAGTCAGAATATGCCTAATGAAATATAAGTCACATCATGTAATTCACTTGTTTAAACTTCCCCAATGGCTTCCCATTTCTCCCATGAGATGTCCCATGACAAGGAGTGAATATCCTATTCACCTGTACTTCTATTCCCTCTTTCACTTCATTTCTTACTACCTAAATTTGTTCTTTCCTTGCTCCATTATAGCCACAATGACCTCCTTGTAGTTATTCAAACCTCTGAGGCATACTTCTGCCTCAGAGCTTTTGTCCTTTCTCCCTCTACTTGGAACATGGTTTTTCTAGTTACCCACATAGCTCACTCCCTCATAGCATTTAAGTCTTTATTCAAATGTTACCTTTTCAGTGGTTTGTCATCCTATGTAAGATTACAAACTACCACCAAGCAATTCTAACCCTTCTTATTCTGTTCTATGGTTTGTTCGCATCACTCATTACCTTAAAACATATTACATAACCACTTTTCATGTTTATTGTCCATTTCCCATCCTAGAATTGAAGCTTTGCTGCTGTATCCCAGTGCCTAGAACAGTTTCTGTTATTTCTTATATATTTTTGAATGAATGAACAAAAATTTATTATTTTCCAGGAACTGTTGACAAAAGACTGTAGTGTACACACACACACACACACACACACACACACACACAGACTTTTTACCCCCAAAATGATAGAAATTGAAAGCATTAATTTAATTGTTAAAACATGCATTGAGGTTTTACTACCTAAAACCATGTGCTAGCTATTTTGCAGATATATGAAATCCTGCAACTCGTCTTCTAGGAACTGAGGTCTGAAAATTATACAGAAAATACATCCATAATAGCAACTGGCAGGCTTGAGAATTGCTTAGGAGAGACTCATAATTTTCTGAAGTTCATGCCACAATGGACAGATTTATCTATGGAATGATGGTTGTCTTTAATATACCTTACAGAAATAAAATACTCAATTTGATGACTATTCATATTCATAAGATTCTGAGACATATTTTCATATTTATTTTCTATAAATGGAGCCAATTTCTTCCTCTAGCAGTGTATTGGTGTATCACTTTCAATGGAACTTCAGTGTTGGTAGATCTTACCTTTTGTTTTATTTGTTATCATTAGTTTGATAGGAGAAATGATAATCTATAGTTGATTTAATTTCTCTTTCCTTTTGTATTTGCAGGAATGAAATTTCTCTAAGTTTTTTCATTATGTGTATTTTCTCTTCTTTGCAATTCTAAACAATTTAAACTACACTACATTGTTGGAATCTCTTGCCTAATATAAGTATGGTCTGAGGGCAATTCTTCTAAGTTTCTGTGTGTCCTATGAAACCTCAAAATATGTGGAAACAACCGAAGTACCTATCAATACATAAGTGGATTAATAAAAAATGGTATATGTATACCATGGAGTACTACTCAGCCACGAAAAAACAATGGTGAACTAACACCTCTTGTATTATTCTGGATGGAGCTGGAGCCCATTCTACTATGTGAAGTATCCAAAGAATGGGAAAACAAGCACCATATGTACTGACCATCAAATGGCATTAACTGATCAACACTTAATTGCACATATAGTAGTAATATTAATTGGATGTCGGGCAGGTGGTGGGTGAGGAGAAGATGGCTATATTCACACCTATTGGCTGCAGTGCTCACTGTCTCAGGGATGGACATGCTTGAAGCTCTGACTTGGGTGGGGCAAAGGTAATACATGTAACCTAAACATTTGTATCCCCATCATATGCTGAAAAAAAGTCCAAGGGTATGTAATTTGTTGAAACTTGCACTGGAATTCAAATTCTGAATAAAAACAATGTGTTCAATTAAACCAAAAAGAAACCTGGTCTAAAAATCAGAAGTCAATAGTACAGACATGCCAATCTCAAAATCAACAAGTCACGGCTATCTTCCTCTTTAATGATTCAACTCACACTAGTTTCTCTAACACATTTATCATAAGCATTGCAAATCAAGCTTTCTTTACATAGGCGATGTCCAATAGCAAACCAACCAGTCTCTCTCCTTTAGCATACTGCAAACAGCACTTCTGCAGCACTTCTACCCTTTGCTGGCCTGAAGCAATACTCATGGGAGGATTCTGGAGCTGTATGCATCTGGCCTCACACATCAACAATCATGAGACAATTAAGACCAAACAGTAAATCAAATCTCCTCTTCCAAAGATGTGAACAGTAATGAAAGCATGGTAGGATAAGCGGAATTGCTGACAATTGATGCACAAGTCTTTTTAAACTTGCAAGGTGTTGTAAACCAGCGGATCAAGGGGACTCGGACACCAGAATCTGATCAGCCAAATTAGTTTATTGATACCTGCACAGGGGCTGTCACCACTCCATGCAAGGAGGGAGAAGCAGCCCCGAACAAAGCCTTTGCTTTGTTTTTTTTTTTTTTTTCTTATACCCTGGGGGCTGGCAGCTATGCAATTGAGCAATCACAGAAGCAGAACTTTGAGGTTAGCCATTAATTAAGTGGACAATGGAAAGGTACACTAAGGGACAAGGGACTTTCTGGAACAGGAACACTCTATTCTTTTTGAGAACAGGCCTCCTTGACTCCCTCCTCTGGGAACTTTTTTTACAGGGTTGGGACCTTTTGCTAATAGTTGGAGCAAGACTGTCTCCATTTTAGATCTATGGGAGCCCTCTTTATCTACTTCAAAGGAAATCTTTGCCATATTACTGTGTTCCTAAAATAATTCAAATAAAAAAATAAAATAATTTATTTAAGATTAAATCATTTAGATTGTTTTTGTTTTTAACGTAGCGATTTTTTTAAAGTAATACCTTTTTATTTATTTTTATTTTTTTTATTTCAGCATATTATAGGGGTACAAATATTTAGGTTACATATATTGCCTTTGCCCTGCCCGAGTCAGAGCTTCAAGTGTGTCCATCCACCAGATGGTGCATATCACACCCATTAGGTGTGAATATACCCATCTCCTCCTCCCCCTCCCATCTTCCCGACACCCGATAAATGTTATTACTATATGTGCACTTAAGTGTTGATCAGTTAATACCAATTTGCTGGTGAGTACATGTGGTGCTTTTCTGTCCATTCTTGGGATACTTCACTTAGTAGAATGGGCTCCAGCTCTATCCAGGATAATACAAAAGGTGCTAAATCACCATTGTTTTTTTGTGGCTGAGTAGTACTTCATGGTATACATATACCATATTTTATTAATCCATTCATGAATTGGCATGCATTTGGGTGGTTTCCACATCTTTGAAATTGTGAATTGTGCTGTTATAAACATTTGAGTATAGTTTCTCATGAAATACCTCTGCAGTTTGAGTAAACATTATTCATTTATCATAATGTAATTAACGTTCAAATGATCTATCCCCTTGTACCATCTTCATCTATGGTCACACAGATATCAAGCTGTAGCTAGAGAGAAGGAATTTGCCTTTGCACCCTCCACAGCTAAGTACTAAAATCTCACTCTGCAAATGCTAAGTCTGTTCTTTTAATGCAAGGCAGAAAATTGTCAGGAACACAAGAGTGGCACACACACACACACACACACACACACACACACACACACCCCTCAGCTTACCATGTTGGACAGGTGAAGGGTGTTTTCTGTTTCTCAGGGATTTTGTTTGTTTGTTTTTAGTGTGTTCGTGCATGTATGTGTGTATGTTTGAGAGAGAGACAGAAATGGAGACAGAAACACAGAGAGAAATTGGATCAATCTTCTTTTTTTTGCTTTATTTTCTGAATGCTCAAATGTTTTTCAAAAGTAGGGTAGGTACCTTCATTCCATATTAAATACTTAATACTTATAGAAAACCATAGAAATTGGACATGGTATGAAACATAAAGAATGTTTATTCAGAACTAAGAAAAAAAAAAAAAAGAGATGTAAAATCTTGGCCAAACATGCCACAAACTTTTCTTCCTATTAAATTGATGATCTAGGATTAGATGGACAAGAGAAAATTTTTAGACCTTTTGAATAGGTGAGGAACCTTGGGGGAGGGAGTGGGTATGTTTGTACAGAAATGTTAAATAGAAAAAGAAACAGAATGTAAAAACATGTATTTATATTAATATACTATGTATAAGACAAAAGGCTGCAGAGGTAGAGGAATACAAAAAGTGGTAACAGATTTTGATAAAATCCTAAGGTATACTTTATTGTCTTTTTTTCGAATTCCAGATTCTTTAATGTACCATGTGTGTGTATCTTAAAACACACTGGGAATGTAGAAACACCAAATGTAATAGGAGAAACAGAAAGATGAGTGAGCAGTGAGGCAGGAGGCATAAGAGGAAAAAAAGATGTGGGGAGATGAAGTCAACTGGCAGCTTTCTCATCTCCAGGTCTCTATAAAACAGATCCCCCAAATTCAGGAACTCATGATGTTTTCCCTCTCTCCTCAAGTCCCTCCTTGCTTCCTATAGACAGATATATGGCTTATATTTTGCAGAGCCAGTGCAGCCTTCATCTGCACTTCCTGATCCCAGAGCTCAAGAGGAATAAAGAAGTATCTAGTAGAAGACTGGGTCCCACAAGCACAGTAAAAATTCTTTCCCAACATCTACTTTATTTTAAAATAGCCCTTCTATACCACCTGAGAAAAATTAAGTAGCTTGGCTTTACAATAAGTGGTTGTTAGTTTAGCAATTCATGTCAGCACCGGAACAAAGGGGTTTTCTGCTGTGTCGTAATGTATACAGCAAATAAAAGTACCTCTGTATTTGCTTAAAAGAAAGATTAAGGGCCTTGTTTTTAAAAGTGATGTTTACTCCTGGTCAATGATCCTTTTTATCAGTCTCAATATTCTTTTTGTTTGTTCGTTTTGCCTTTGGACTCTGGTGTATATTAGGTGAACAGCCATAGATATTTTTTTCCCTTAAACTCACGAAGAAAATTTTCTCATTTATTGAAATTTCCTTAATCCATATACTCTACATACTTCTATCTGAAGGAGAAAGATTATTCTAATTCCTGGAGTCAGGGACATGATTTGATTCAAAGAAGAGCAATGGCTCTGGAAGTTTTTTTCTTTCTCTTGTTATGGTTAGGGATAAATAAGGCAACAGGTATATCCCAAAGCACAAGCAGAGACACAGCTGCAGCTAATCCAATAGATTAAAAAGATCTAGCTGGTTTGGGAAAATAATAAAATTAGAGCTGAAAATTAAGCTTGAAAACTAAATCAATCTTTTGATTACTGGATTCAAGTTAAAGCGCATGAGGAAAAGCTTTATAATCTTCTGGGCATAGTTGGCTGTTTCTATTCAGGCATGCTGACTGCAGCATAATACCACACTCCGTTTTATTAAAATGTCAAATTCTATTCAGTTTAAAATTTTCCTAAACGCCAGAGAAGGTTTATACTGAGTACACCTGACCAACTCTTGAGTTTATATCAATTAATTGAAATTTTGGCAGGTTGGATCACACTTCTTCTGAAGGAATAGAAATGTGGTTCCATTTTGCATTCTCCGATATTGTACTTGAGTGCCATTAAAAAAAATATATATAGCATTCCTGCCTGCCAACTACCGCTCTACTTAATAATATGACTTGGATTAAAATAAGGTGTGTTGGACAAAAGCAGTGAACACTGACCAAATGAGTGGAAACCATAAAGCTTTAGTATTAAAAACTGCCAAAGAAAAGAACTTAAGGGCTCAGTAGTGTTTGCAAAACATGCAACTGATAGTGTTGGCCAACGTGGCAGAACCAGTTGGTTTGTGTTTGCTTGTTTTCTTTTTAATGAGAGACAACAATTCCAGAGAAGAACCAGCAATGACCTTTTTCAGAAACATAATCAAAATTCCAAGAAATGTGAGCTTTGCTTCTTCCAGATGTGTATCTTAATAAGGTACTAGTATATTAAAGAAAAATAAATATACATTTTCCCAGCCAGAAGCCGAAAGGATATGGAGAGCTGGTTCCTATCAGTTTTTCAGAAAAGACACAAGACCAAGTAATTCATCTTTTAGAAGTTAATCTAAACCAGACTACATTTATGAATCTCTAATAATATTCTTTATGATTATGTATAAATAAGTTTCTGGAATTATCCAAAGACCAGCAACTATACTACCCATACTTAGTTTCACTGGGAAATAAATTATTTCTAGACTCTGTAGTATATTTAACATTGTATTCATAGTAATTTTCATCTACTTTTATTTAATTAAATAAAATAAAATTTTATTTATTAAAATATCCACAAATCATAGAATCCATCTTTGTAGGTTGTGCAGTTTTGTGAGTTTTAGTATATTCACAATTTTGCAAGCACTACCATATGTAATTCCAGAATGTTTTCATTGCCCAAAAATAAATTTCTAATTTTTCCTCTTCCAACCCCTGGCGACCACTAATCTATTTTCTATCTTAATGGAGTTACCTATTCTGGACATTAAATATCAATTAATTGTGCAAGATGTAGTCTTTTGTATCTGGTTTTCTGTCTGGTTTCCTTCCTTCCTTCCTTCCTTCCTTCCTTCCTTCCTTCCTTCCTTCCTTCCTTCCTTCCTTCCTTCCTTCCTTCCTTCCTTCCTTCCTTCTTTCCTTCCTTCCTTTCTTCTTTCTTTCTTTTTCTTGACAGAGTAGTCTCACTTGGTTGTCTTGGCTAGAGTGCAGTGGTATGATCAGAGCTCATCTTAACCTTGAATTTCTGGGCTAAAGCAATCCTCCTGTCTCAGTCTCCTGAGTAGGTGGGACTACAGACGTGTGTCACCACACCCAGCTAATTTAATTTTTTTTTTTTTTTTTTAGAAATGAGGTCTCACTATATTTCCCAGTCTGGTCTCCAACTCCTAGTTTCAGGGAATCCTCCTGCCTTGGCCTCCCGAAGGGCTGGAATTACAAGAGTGAGCCACTATGCCCAGCCATGTCTGATTTCTTTAAATTAGCATAAGATTTTTAGTTCATCCATATAGCATATATCAGTACTTCACTAATTTTTGTGGCTGAATAATGTTCCATTGTATGAATATATAATATATTAATATATTTATTAGTCAATTGAACATTTTGGTCATGTGTATTTTTTTCTGTGGACATATGCTTTAGTTATCTTGGATATATACCTAGACATGGAATTGCTAGGCTATATGATGAGTCTATGGTTAATTTTTTGAGGAACTGACAAATGTTTTTCACAGTAGCTGTATCATTTTACATTTTATCAGCAGTGTATGGTGGTTCCAGTTTATCCATATACTCACTAACACTTCTTATTGTGTCTCTGTTTAAAAAAAAAAAATATTAGCCATCCTAGTAGGATAAAATACTATCTCATTGTGGCTTTGATTTTGATTTTCCTACTGATTAGTGATGTTGAGCATCTTCTCATATGTTTATTATCCATTTGCATATATTATTTGAAGAAATACATATTCATGTCTTTTGTCTATTTTTCATTTGGATTTTGACTTTTATTTGTTGACTTATAAAAATTATTTCTGTAATATGAATATTAAACTCTTATCAGGTATATGATTTGCAAATACTTACATTCACTGGGTTGCTTTTCACTTTTTTGATAGGGTGTGTTCCAGCTGAGAGAGAGATAGAGAGAGAGAGAAAGTGAGAGAGAGAGAGAGAGACAGAATGAACGAACCTCTTTTCTCTCTTTTTGCTTTATCAGGGCCGCGAGCTGACTGGATTGTACCTGCATACATTGAGAATAAATCTCCCCTACTCAGTCCAACAACTTGCACATCATTGTCCTCTGGAAACACTCTCACAGACACACCCAGAAACAATGTTTTACCAGCTATCTAGGTATACTTTCATCCAGTAAAGCTGACACCTAATATTAACCATCACAGATAATTTAAAGTGTTTATCTAAGAAATCTAGCCTCTGAGCATCCTTAGGATCCATTTCTATTGATTACTTTCTTCCTGTGTATGGTTATGCTTCCTTATTTACTTGCATAGCTCATAATTTTTTGTTAAAAACTAGACAATTTAAATAACATAGTGTGGCAATTCAGAAATCGGATTCTCCCTCCTCCTTCCTCTTCATTCCCCCATTACAGAATTTATTGCTTTTTTTGTTTTTTTTTTTTCTCATTGTGATTACCGTTTGCTTATTTAGTAATTTTTCTGAACTAATTCTGTAAAATCTGTATTCTTTGGCATATATGGCCACTAAAGCCTCTTCTTAGTGAACTTAGTGGCCAGCTAAAGATTGAACAGAGATTTCTTTGAATATTTGAAGACAAAAACTCTTTTAGTCTTTGGGAAGGGGCTGTGTTTGCATGTTGGGGGACACCTTCAACATTATCCAGAAAATTGGCAACTAACTCTGTCCTAGTCTCCACTTTTTGGTTGCATAGAACCTCAAGGTCACCCAGAGGTGAGAGATTATAGGCTTTTCTTTCTAAGACATGCAACTATCCTTTGGAATGCACAACCTTTAGAATGCATATATCACTACATATTCATATGGTCTTCTAGATTCCCAGGAATATGTTAGAGCATTTTATAGCTATGGACATTTCATTCTCCAGTTTTTCCTTTTATGTTTTATTTTTTTCAGCCTCTTGATTTTCCTAACTGGTTACCCATCTTAGACAGCTGATTTTTAAATAATTTTCATTGGTTGTTTTCCATAAAGGGCCTTGGAATAGGGCTATTTTTGCACAACAAATTTTTGAATCAGGTCAAATAAAGATAAGCCCCAATAATGGTGTTTATCAGGGAGCTGATAGGTCAAATTATGACAGTTTTCTGTGGATATGAGTTTTAGGAGAGCTCTAAACTGATTCCTCCATTTCCAATGGATGGTAAACTTATCGATTTTTAGCTCCTATACTTGTGAGACTATTATTTTTCAAGGCTGGAGACAAGGAAAAGAGGATGAGAATAAGAAAAATTAAAATTCCATGAGGCAAACTGCTCTTACCATGACTTGGCTATTTCTCTTAAATATTCCTTAGACTATTGCAAGACTATGGTTAATTTTCAGAGATATGAAAAAGTTAATTTTGACATATTTGCCAGTGGTCTAATTTTGTTTATAGAGGGATCAATTTTCAGGGGTCCTTATTGCACTAGAAATTCTCCCCTCACATCTACTCTAAATTTAATTGTTTCCTCATTGATATTTTATATACATTATATAATCACTATTAACAATTTTTGTGTATGTTATGATTTAATTCTGTTAAACTTTGTGGAGGAAGAATATAATCTATGGAAGAGAAAATAAATATTCAAATGAAGAATTCAGAAAATATGATCCTCAAAATAGGTGTATACATTAAATACAAAATTGAGTAGAAAGAAAGCATGCTAGTCTAACACTAATGATGTCTCCAATTATCCCTGACATCTGGTATCATGCCATTGTGTTATATATCACCACCATGCCCCTTCCCCTAGCAAGTATGGTCTGGAATTATTGACTCACTTCTAATAAATAGAATACAGAAGAAGTGATGATATGTCATTCCTGATATTTGGTTATGAAATACTGCAACCTATACCTTGGATACTGTCTCTCTTACTTTGTCTTGCATCACTTGCTATAGGGGGAAGCCAGCTGCTATGCCATGAAGTAATCCTTTAAGGAGGCCCACATGTCAGGGATCAAGGCCTGCCAAAAAATATTTGAGTGAGTTTAGAAATGAATCCTTGCCCTTACTACCCCTGCATCACAACATTAGAGAAGAATGCAACCCAGTATACACTTTGAGCATAATCTCATGAAAGATCTTGAGCCATAGGCACTTAAGTAAGTCACTCCCAGATTCCTAACTCTCAGAAAGGAGGACATAATATCTTGTTGTTTTAAGCCACTAAATTTTGTAGTAATTTAATACACAAGAATAAATAACACCCAGTGACTGTTGAAGATAAGTCTCTGGTTTTCCATGACAGCAAGGGAATCATTATTCATGAAAGCACTGAATTAAAAGATAGCCAATAATTTTTAAAAATTTATTTCTGTTCATTAAAAGAAAGAAAAAGAAGTCATGATTTCTGTATCTGTTTTCTACTCATAACCCTATTTTAACGATCCTTTGGATACAACTTCAGTGCAATCCATGAAATAAAATCAAGAATGTAGTGAAGTCTAGTTTGAGTCCCTGGTGGGGACACTATTGCATGCCACAAAATTGGGTTAGATCTACTGGCCAACAGATATTTTGCTTAGGAGCTGCTGTGGACTGAATTCTGTCCTCCAAAATTTATATGTTAGAGCCCAAATACCCAATATGATAGTAATTGGAGATGGAGCCACTGGGAAAAATTAATTTTAGGTGAGGTCATGATGGTGGGGCCCTTGTGATAAAATTTGTGCCCTTACAAGAGGAGCTAGACACCAGAGCTTTCTCTCTCTACCATATGAGGTCACAGTGAGAAGACTGCCATCTGCAAAACAGGAAGAAGACCTCACCAGGAACTGAATCAGACAGCACCTTGATCTTGGACTTCCCAGCCTCCAGATATATGAAAAATAAATATCTGTTGTTTAAGCTACCCAGTCTTTGGTATTTTGTTATAGCAGCTCAAACTGACTGAGACAAGAACCTTCAGTAAATGGGAATGGAGTCTTGAATTTAAGTTAATTTTAAACTTGCCTCTGTTGAAGCCATCTGTGGCATAATCAATGTTTTTTTTCCTACATAAAAGAGCCTAAGCTTTGCTATATGAGTAAATCTAGAGAAGGGTGTCTGACTCAATACCACCCTCAGGGGATAAGGATATAAAATCCAAGAAGTATTGAATAAAAAATAAAATAAAACAACAAAATATTTTCTTCTAAAACTAACCACTGATAAGGGAAAATGTAACTTATGCACTAAAAGTTTTATCTTCTGAAGCATGTGCAAGTAAGAGTGGAACTATTACCTGGTACATTGACTAGTGTAGAGATCCAGTCTTGAAGCTAGCAGGTTATCTCTTTGGTATTGTACTTAGGATGACAGTGCAAGCACATCCTTCATTTGGCTTATAAAAATACATGAGAAATTACAATCTCTTATTGTTTTATCTCAGGGCTCAATCAATTTTTTTGGGGGTGGTGAAGAAACATCATAATTCTTAATAAAATTTTTATATTAAAAATTAGAATCTCTTAAAATAGAATTTTGTTGATAATAATATGCAGATATCAATCATATTTTAAGCTCTGTTAAGAATAAGACATGCTGAATATTTGTCTTATATATTTTTATTTCTATAGCAGGGAGGATTTAAAATATTAGAATCATTAGTCTGTACTAAAAATGCACATATCATTGTTTTGTCTTAAAAAAATATTATTTTTTTTCTATTTAATTTACTGTCCAACATAAGTGAACTGACGGTACAAGCAAAAATGCCATTTTAAAGAAAATTTACTGTACTCTGTAAAGTGTACCCATCATATGCTTGTAATATCACTACTTGGCTAATCTTGATTGCCTTTTCCATTTAGTTAAAAAGAAATCAGCAAAAAATGCAGTGTAATAACCCATCTACAAAACAAAATGCCATTTTGATTCCCATATTTAATCATTTTGACATTCACTAGAACAATAGACTCTGGCACTCAGGAACTTATGCCCATAAGTTCCTTTAGAAAGAATCTTCCAGCTGTTTCCGGCTTCCTTCATCAACAAGCAACTTTAGAACTAATGGCAGGGACAGATCAAGGGAGAAAGACTGAAGTGAAAAAGGACATCTCCAGTCATCTGTCCTCAGATTCCTGTTTCCTTTATCCCTTCCCTTTGGTCAAATTGTATAATCATGTTTTGTTTTGATTTTTTGGTTTTTGTTTTCTCTCTGGGCCTAACTCCCCAGATTTCTTTCATATTTCTTTTATGTATATATCTAAGTATATATCCTTTCTACACTTTAATATTTCTGAATTGATATATATGTATATACATATATATAATAAATTTAATGTGTATATTTAATATGCCATTGTCACAAATTTGCTCCAACATTGACGACTAAATTAGTGTTACAACTTACAAATCATAATATTTTGTAACCTAAAAAATAATGTTATTTCTTATGCTACCCTCCAGAGAGGTATTTCAAAGGTTGCAAAAATGTTAACAAACCCTAGGATTATAGTTTCCAATATGCAGTGAAGAATCACAGTTAGATGCCCTTTAAAAGAATGTGTTGTCCCAGAAGTAGAACTAGTCTGAAATGATGAGAAGGCAAATTTATTACAAAACCTGAGCAATTTATATCTTACCATATTCCAGTCCATACAGAGGGCATAAATCAGACAGAAATGGATCTGAGAGGTACATAAATCAAATTTCATTTTATAGATCAGTTTTCCTTTTTCATAGGCAGCAAAAGAAAGGGAACTATGTGCTTTCTGCTACAGAAAAAGAAGTTTTACAATATTTTTATTAGATGGCAAATTTTTATCTCTGGCCAAGACATCCCCAGGCTCTGGTAGTTTCAGCTACCACCATACCAGATTTGGTGGGAGGAATGAACAGACACTATCAATTATCAGCCCTTCTGGGGAACAAGAGACAAACCTCTTGCAATCATGGACTACATTATATTAATTTGTAAGAGATATTCAGTACAGGTCTTTGAGTCATCTCTGTTGCAAGCCACTGATGAATGAACCAGTTTTCATTCTCTTGAAGGCAATAAGACTTCTGAAAAAACAAATATCTGGAGAAAAATTTTCAGCACCCATACATAGGCATCTATTTATTGCACCAACACAGGACTGTGGCAAAATGCCTAATTGATCACAGTACTACAGCAGTCTTTACTGCTGAGCCCTCTTGCAATTTAATGAGCACTCACAGTGAAGCTCTCCAAGAAGCCACTGAAGTGAAATCTAATTTGGATCCTTGGGTTAGACCCTATTGTTTTGTAGCCATGGACAAACCAGATGTATCACTAGAAATCACTGCTACATGTTCAATGCCAACTCTAATTACCATTATCAATGTCTGCTGTCATGACTAGTTTATGCCATGGCTAGCTCATTACCAAATGCCATCTAACTGATACCAATTTATAAAATGGTAATATGTGTTATGTATGCAAAGTAAGTGTGAAAGTATATAAAATGCATGTAAGGCATTAAAAGTGCTCAATACAAGTAAATATTCCCAACAATAGTAAAAGTGAAAACCAAATCAAAGATTCAATTCCCTTGAAAATATCAACAAAGAAAATAAAGGACCTAGGAATATATTTAACTAAGGAGGTAAAAGACCTCTACAGGGAGAACTATGAAACACTGAAGAAGGAAATAGTAGAGGATGTAAACATGTGGAAGAATATACCATGCTCATGGGTCGGCAAAATCAACATTGTTAAAATGTCTATACGACCCAAAGTGACATACAGAGTCAATGCAATTCGTCTCAAAATGCCACCATCATTTTTGACAAATATAGAAAAACTAATTTTACGCTTCGTATGGAACCAGAGAAGATCCCATATAGAAAAATCAATCCTAGGCAATAAAAACAAAATGGGAGGTATCAATTTACAAGACTTCAAAATATACTACAAGGCTATAGTCATTAAAACAGCTTTTTACTGGCACAAGAACAGGGACATTGACCAGTGGAACAGAACAGAGAACCCAGATATAAAGTCATCCTCATATAGTGAACTAATCTTTGACAAAGCAGACAAAAACATACACTGGGGAATAGAATCCTTATTCAATAAATGGTCTTGGGAAAACTAGATAGCCACATGTAGAAGACTGAAACAAGACCCACGCCTTTCACCTCTCACAAAGATGAACTTATGCTGGGTAAAAGACTTGAACCTTAGGTGTGAAACTATTAGAATTCTAGAGAAAAATGTTTGGAAACACTCTTCTAGACAATGGCCTAGGCAAAGAGTTTATGATGAAGTCCCTAAGGGCAATCACAGCAGCAACAAAAATAAATAAATGGAACATGATCAAACTAAAAAGCTTCTGCACAGCCAAAGAAACTGTCAAGAGAGCAAACAGACAACCCACAGAATGGGAGAAAATTTTCGCAAGCTACACATCCGATAAAGGGCTGATAACTAGAATCAATTTAGAATTCAGGAAAATCAGCAAGAAAAAAATCAAACAACCCTATCAAAAAAATGGGCAAAGGACATGAACAGAACCTTCTCAAAAGAAGAAAGTATAATGGCCAAGAAACATGAAAAAATGCTCATCCTCTCTAATCATCAGGGAAATGCAAATCAAAACCACAATGAGATATCACTTAACTCCAATGAGAATGGCCTTTATCAAATAGTCCCCAAACAATAAATGTTGGCGTGGATGCAGAGAGATAGGAACACTCCTACACTGCTGGTGGGACTGCTAACTAGCGCAACCTCTGTGGAAAGCAATATAGTTAAAACGATACAAGTAGATCTACCATTGATCCAGCAAGTCTAATACTGGGCATCTACCCAAAAGATCAAAAGTCACTTTGTGTAAAATACATCTGCACTCAAATGTTTATAGCAGCACAATTCACAATTGCAAAGTTGTGGAAACAACCCAAGTGCCCATCAATTCATGAGAAGATTAATAAAATGTGGTATGTTTATACCATGGAGTAGTACTATTCAGCTTTAAGAAACAGTGGTGATATAGCACCTCTTGTATTTTCCTGGATAGAGCTGGAACCCATTCTACTAAGTGAAGTATCTCAAGAATGGAAAAACAAGCACCACATGTACTCACCAGCAAATTGATATTAACAGATCAACACCTAAGTGGACATATAGTAATAACATTTTTCAGATGTCAGGCAGGTGGGAGGGAGGAGGATGGGATGGGTATATACAAACACAATGAGTGAGATGTGCAACGTTTTGGGGATGGTTATGCTTGAGGCTCTGTCTCAAGGTGGAGGGGTCATAGGCAATATACGTAACTTAACACTCGTACCCCCATAATAGGCTAAAATAAAAAAATAAAAATATAAAGAACAAGTAGATGCACTGGCATTGTTTCACCTGTCAATTCCAACTTCTAGGCCAGTCATTTTTGCCCCAGCTGCATATTTCAATAATCCTTGGAGCTTTCAAAAATATTGATGACTGGGCCCGAATCCCCCAGGACAATTGAAATCTAATCTCTTGGGTATTGAATTGAGGCATCTCTATTTTCAAAAGAGGCATATTATTTTGATGTACAATTTAAGGGAATAAAATAATCACAGAACAGGTGGAGTTATAAAAAAATAATGATCAAACCAGTTTGGCTAAATATACATTAATCATTGTATTATTATATGCTATTACTTTTTTAAAATAGTGGAGAAATTAATGGCTAAATATATAGCTTTCACCAAAGCTGAAAGTAAAAAATTTTAGATACCTTAATGAACACAAAGTCACCAAATATTTATGTTCCATCTGGAAGTGAGAAAGGCCAAAATGGGAGATTAACAACATTTTTTTTTTACTATGAATATGGTGGCATAGATAAACAAAGATAAACAAAACACATTATCTGACCTTAGATCAAGTGGGGAACGAATGACACATAAACAAAGAAACTGCACTACCACTTGGTACATACCATACCAGAAAAGCCCTCTAAGTGCTGAAGAACACAGAAAAGCAGATTGATTATCTCTCTCATGGCGAAAGGGACATGGTAGGAAAGACTTGAATAACATGCCAAGTCTTGGAGAATAAATTTTGCATGACAGATAAGGAGATGGAAATTCTAGCACATAGAATAGTAAATTTAAAGAAAAAGGAAAGGCTGGCATGACAGGTGGCATTTTAGGTAGCTCAGTGGCCTATAGTGTAGGTTCTATGTAGGGGAAGAGATGAGGGTGCATTTTGAGAGGAAGTCAGATTAGGAAAGAGTTTGTTTGCCAAGCTAAGGAAAATGCACCTAATCATGTATAAAATATAGTAGCAAGAGAGAGCAAACAAGTTTGTAAGCTGGAAGATGAACTGAGACAGATTCCATTAATATGATCACTTCAGTGGAACTTTATAATACGTGATGAATGTGGAAGCTGCAGCCTGTATAGATTTCTATTGCAAGTTATTTCCTGCTTAGAGCAAAATCAAAGGTTTTTTTCTGCCCATGACAGGAAAATAATGCAAATATAAATGTAAAAATCAATAACATTTTTATTTTATGCTTTAGTCACACAAGTGTAAGATAGTAATTGGAAAGGCAAATGTACTTAGTTTTTCATGTTTGCAGAACTGCCACCTGGCTCCCAGGGCTTCAAATAGAGTATATTTCCAACCTCTGAGGTTCTTCCCAGCATGGGGCGATTTCAGATAAACATTCTCGGTTCTCTTTCCTACCTTTTTTTTTTTTTTTTTTTTTTTTTCTGTATGGATTGCCAGAATCCTATTAAACCAGGACATCCTGTTCAATGACAATGGATTAGGAGAGGCCAACTCTGCAGTGCTGTAATTAAACAGTTTCATGTGTCCCCCAATCAGGTGGATAATGACTCTTTTGTGATTTTCATGACAAGGAAAGGCCTTTCTAAAACTTCTACAAAAGGATGTGAGGGGTAACTGTGCACAACATCAATAAGCTAAACCAAGGATTTCAAAACACATGTACTTTGCTGCTTTTATGGGAAGTAATTTGGATAATTGTGACTATTATTTAACTATTAATAAGTATGTCATCTTAAAGTACACTAATTTTATAATTGTCACACTAAATACTGGAAACTTAAAAACTGAAAACACTTCCAATTATCTTTATGCAATTATAGCAGGGATGAAGTTCTGAGATAGAAAGTTATCTCATAGCACTGATATCTTACTTAGCTGGTGATTACATATGTAGCAGTGAGGAATATATACAAACTACACATTGCAAATGGGATCTATGTGAAGTTCTAAACTTGGTCTTTTAATAACATAAGCTCTTGTTAGGGATGCTTTTTTTAATATATAAAAGCTTTCTGTAATTTATGCCTACAACAGTTGTGATTAAAAATTAGTGGATGTGGAGAGAGAGGAACATCCCTACATTGCTGGTGAGACTGCAAACTAGTTCAACCTCTGTGGAAAGCAATATTGAGATACCTTAAAGCGATACAAGTGGATCTACCATTTGATCCAGTAATCCCGTTACTGGGCATCTACCCAAAAGATCCAATGACACTCTACAAAAAAGACACCTGCACTCGAGTGTTTATAGCAGCACAATTCACAATTGCAAGGCTGTGGAAACAGCCCAAGTGCCCATCAATCCACGAGTGGATTAATAAAATGTGGCATATATATATACCATGGAGTACTATTCAACTCTAAGAAACAACGGTGATGTATCACATCTTATATTTTCCTGGTTAGAGGTGGAACTCATACTACTAAGTGAAGTATCCCAAGAATGGAAAAACAAGCACCACATATACCACCAGCAAACTGATATTAACTGAGCAGCACCTAAGTGGACACACATAGGAACTACAGTAATAGGGTATTGGGCAGGGGGGAGGGGGGAGGGGGCGGGTGTATACATACATAATGAGTGAGATGTGCACCATCTGGGGGATGGTCATGCTGGAAACTCAGACTTGTAGGGGGAGAGGGGAAAGGGCATATTTTTGAAACCTTAAAATTTGTACCCCCATAATATGCCGAAGTAAAAAAAAATCAGTGTCTCAATGTTTTGCAGGTAAAGCATGACCTAATATATATAATCAAGTATGATAGTGTTTTACTCATATATAATCTTCTGAAGAAAAGGACAAAAATATTGCAATTAATTGGTTAAGTAGAAAGACTAGTATTGTAACTCAAAAAAGAAGGGATGGTGTGATGTGAACTTTGGAAGTCTCCTCCCATTCACTGTTTCTATGTATACTTCTTTATATAAAGTGGAGTTAGAATAGGTCACATATAGCAGGTTCTAATCTAACATCCATATACTCACTTAGCAAAGGAGATTTCATCTGAGATTGTAGAAGGAATCCATCCTGAATCATTGTGGCTCCAGAAACCCCTGGACGTGGTATATGCAATTTTGTGAGCATATACATTTTTATGTAGAGAAGACTTTTCTTTGTTGCTCAAGGAGGTCCTTAAACTCCCTGGAAATTAGAGAGTACTGATCCATGGCTCCTTCCAGCTCCAAGTTTATATGGTCTAAATATCTATAAAATTCAAAATGAATGTGCAGGTGGCTCCATGTGGAAAGCTCATTATAAGTTAGTTCTGTCATTATACATATAATTATTCAAGAAATACAGTCCCATCAAACACACACATGCACACACACACACACACACACACACACACACACACACGTATCCCTTCTAAATTCATCAGACTTCTTTAACCATTTTCCAAATCTATGCCATGAAGGGAAGTTACATTATAATGAGGTCCTTACAAATAAATCCCCAATGTGCTCTAATATAAGCCTACTTTACACTAACATGAAAAGAGAAGCAGCTTTGGAAATGATGGCCTGAGTTCTAGTCTCAATTCTGCTACTATCTAGCTTTGTGATCTTGAGCAATGCACTTGATATCTTTTGGCCTCAACTGCCTCCTCAGAGACAACTATAGTATATGATTATGGTAAGAAGTTCAAGGCCTGTTCTTGCTTCAACATTGTATGGTGAAGTTGTACAATATTGTAGAAAAATTATCTGGTAACCGAGCACTATAAATGTTATAACACTCTGGCAAACTAGCCTCTATGCCCAATACATTTCTTTACAATCATCACTTTACACCCACGGGGATATTTCAGCTAAAATATAAAATAAATAACAAAAATTGAGAAATCTTGAAACATTGTGTAAAGAAGTGCATTTAACATATTTTGAAACTCAAATGCTTGCAAAAACCTTCAAAAACAACCTCTCGTCTGGCCAATTGTTTTATTGCTGCCATTAGACATTCAAATGTAAGTAGTGTATCTGACTTATTTTTTAAAAAACTACTAAAAAGATTTGATATTTAATTAAGTGCTATATCAGTGAAGCTGTCCATGAATTGAGGTAATATATAGCAATGATTTTTAGAGCCGGTTTCCTTCGGCCCCAGGAACAGAAAGGCAGAATCACTGAGGCTGCAAAGCACAAAGGAGCTTATTGGCTAGCTCTAACTAGGGTCCAGGTCCCAGAGCACCAATGCAGTAGCCTCACTAGGAACCAGGACCCCGCCCTGGGGTATAAGTCAAGCTTTTATACTTTTCTGCAAGTTATACATTCTGGGTACACCTCCCCCACCCCCTTAAGTCCATTGGTTCCTTTAAAAGTGGCTGATCGTGTCTGCTCCTGATTGGCTCCTTCAAAAGCAGCTCGTGTCATTTTGGGGAAGGGTGTAGTAGGTGAAGTTTTGGGGAAACCGAAACTTAGGCCTACTCCAGGAAGTACAGCATGTCATGGAGTCACTCGTGCTCTCATTCCTGTTTTACATTATGTTTTTCAGATGTTCAACATGCTAATAAGATATATCAGAAAGAACATGGATCTGTACCTTTATTTTCACCTAGGAAAACAATGTACAGAGCTCATGAATAGGTCTTTCCATTTACAGATAAGCATGATGTTAATAATTTTGCTCCCAAGTTAGGTGCAATGCAAACTTTCACAGGTAGTGATGCAAATTCTGTTGAACCTTTAGTTGATCATGGATGTTTGCAACTGATCTAGATGATCTAGTCACTCATACAGCTTTG
Source organism: Mirza zaza (assembly GCA_008750895.1). Lineage (NCBI taxonomy): Eukaryota > Metazoa > Chordata > Mammalia > Primates > Cheirogaleidae > Mirza > Mirza zaza. Next base: position 54,018 of record VSMD01069755.1, on the reverse strand, counting down.
TCACACTAAAAGCAAACTGATTTTTACCATGTTCTGTGATACAACTGTTCTCTACCCTGAAGGCTTTGGTATTTGTGTCCAGATCTCTGTGATGTCATTTTAGGACAGGCATGCCTCACGCTTCTTCCTTTCACAAACATGGGGACCTGATCCTCTGAAGAACATGATTCCCTGACACTCATGGCAAATGCTTCTTTCTGTGTGGGCTTGCATAGTAATTCCTTTCCCAAGTATTCAGTATGTATTTTTTAAATAAACTAGTGAATAAAGAAATTACTTTATATAAGCTATTTTAATTTTCATTAGACTGTATTTATATTATGAGCAGGGCAGAATTTTTAGTCATATGTTCAATATCTTACTAAGTAAAATATTTTGACCCCAGTTTAAAGCTTATGGGCCCATTCTCAAACACACTGTAGAGGAGAGCCAAGGCTTGGCCTGAAATTCTTCCACTATGGAAAACTGGAGTGTGAAGACACTGAAGAAATTAGCTTGGCAATATAGCAGGGCTAGACAGTCAAAGAGTATGAGCCCTGGATTCAAGCTCTGCTCTCTTTCTGGGACCACTATGCCATAGTGCTTTGCATGGGCCAGGGGGATGAAGGTACACTGGGACCAAAGGGCAACAATACCAAGAGTGCACCACCGGAGGCACTGATCCCACGTCTGGGAGAAGACTTAGGATCATTTTTATCCCACCAAACTGTGGTGGGAAGACTGATGCTATTCATCCCAATTCAGTCATATTGGCCTAGAGACTGAGTTTAGACTAAGCCAGCAAGTGGTAGGGTCATTTTTTAATCCAATTACAAAAAGCTAATGAAAGTCAGTATGCAATTGCTAATATAGCACCTTGTGATAAACCCTTTATATTTGCATACTGTCTTACAGTTTATAAAGTGTCTTCATACTCTCACCTGAGAGGTGGGCACAAAGTAGATGTTAAATGATTATCCATGGAATTGAACTCAATTAAATACTTGTATGAATAAAATTGTTGCAGATTTTCCAATGATTCCTTTGTCTTCTGATTCCCAGAGGCATATTATTTGCATAGAAACCATGCACGAACCACAACTGAAAGGCAGGGAGACAGAAATGTAAACATCCTTTGTTTCACATAACTTTTATTGAGATTCTACTGTTTGCAAGTAATTGTGGTAGTTATTGAGAATTCAGAGATGAAAGCAACTTGGTCTCTGCCCCCAGTTATCTGTGGACAAGTGAGGGAAGCAAATAATTACTTAAAAAGATAACTCCTATATAAACAAAATCAATGAATTAAAAATAAGCTCAATTAATACTGTTTCTAAAATTAATTGAGCTCACAGAGCTATCGCCTGAAAGCTGTTTACCTTGGGATATTATACTATCATCAATGCAAAGTTTCATGAGAGTTGGTGCTAGTGCTTCCCATGCCCACATAGTACCTATGCACATGCTTAACACAGTTGACATTTGAAAAACCATGATAACCATGTTGCCTTTCCAAGAAGACTCTTTGTTGAATATAATATCATGTTAAATGGCATCTATACTATCATAATGATATAACATTATGCTTAAGCATGCTGACTGTATACTAAAATTTCCTCTTTAAACTCTTATGCTGACAATTCCTTGTGATATGACCTTGCACAAGATACTTAATGGCCTTGTGCCTCACTTATCTTATCTGTAAAATAAGATGATATTAGTATTAATACTTATCTATTCCATAGAGTTGTTGTGAAGTTTAAATGAGTCAACACGTGGAAAGTGCCCATGATAAAGACCCAATAAATATCAACTATTATTTTTGAATATATAAATTATATACATATGTTTACAAGAATTAAAAGAGGATTTGGACCATTGCCATATTAGGGCTTATTAGGGTGGTGGACCTGTACATGAATTTATTCTTTCTTTAATTTTAAATCAATTAATAGTGCCATAAAGGCTAAATAATTTAAAAATTATTTTTTAAAACTCATGTAATATGTAAGACTGTTTAAGGTACACATCTCACATGTTCTATTAGAAGTAAAATCAAATAAAACCCCATCAAACTCATATATATATATATATATATATATATATATATATATATATATATATATAACTTCCTGTTCTAACCCTAACAGATAACCAATCCAGGGCAATATTGAAGCTCACTAAATCCTAACCCTGTACTTCCTCAACTCTGCAAATTCATATAATAAAATTGATGCAGCTGCAGGGAAGGTGACTACAAGAATATATAAATCAACTTGCTGCCTATACAGGATGCACTTAACACTGATGTATTTTGGAAATGTTCTTGGAGTGCTTATAAAAACTGATTTTAAATCATCTTAAAAATGTACTCCTTTGCATTCTGATTTTGATGTGCTGACTTGTGGGCCTTGTGGGCCTCCATTATTTGCTCTGTATTATACAAAATACTAATTTCATTACTGACATTGTAAATTATGTTTCTTCCACAGCAAGTATATGTCCTTGGAGCTTAGTCTTCTGTCTATAGAGCGTGATACGTGATCGGAACCACAATCCTTTGCTAACAAGAATGTTCTCTGGGTTTTGGTATAACTTCATTAGCTAAAATTTCAATTTTATAGAGCACTATTTTATATAATATATAATATTTATATAAGCCCAATAACATTTGGGAAATCTATCCCATAGGGAAAATAAAAGTAAACAAACAAGAACCCACACAATATCCAGACATATCTCATTTTATTGTGCTTCACTTTATTTCACATTGCAGATATTGCATTTTTAAAAAATTGAAAGTTTGTGGCAAACCTAAGACAAGCAAGTCTATGGGCTCCACTTTTCCAATAACGTGTCAGCATGTGCTCATTTTGGTGTCTCTGTTACATTCTGGTAATTACCACAATATTTCAAACTTTTCCATTATTATATCTGTTTTGGTGATATTTGATCAGTGATCTCTGATGTTATTGCTTTAATTATTTTGGAGTACCAGAAACTGCTTCCACAGAAGAGGGTGAACTTATTGACAAATGTGTGTATTCTGATGGTTCCACCAACTGACCATGCCCCCATCTTTCTTTCTCTCTCTCTCTCTCTCTCTCTCTCCAGGGGATTCCCTATTCCCCAAGACAAAACAGTAGTGAAATTAAGCCAATTACTTACCCTGCAATTATCTTAACTAAGTGTTAAAGTGAAAGGAAGAGTCATACATCTCTGATTTTAAATTGTAACCTAGGAATGATTAAGTCTCATGAGGAAGGTATATTGAAAGCCAAGATAGGCCAAAAGCTAAGCCTCTTTCACCAAACAGTCAAGTTGTGCATGCAAAGAAAATTTCTTGAAGGAAATTAAAAGTACTACTCCAGCGAACACATGAATGACAAAAAAAAAAAAAAAAAAAGTAAAGCAGCCTTATTAATAATAATGGAGAGATTATCAGTGGCCTAGATAAATGATCAAACCAGCCACAGCATTTCCTTAAGATTAAACCTCATCCAGAACCAGGTCCTAACTCTCTTAAATTCTGGGAAGGCTGAGAGAGGTGAGGAAGCTGCAGAAGAAAATTTGAAGCTAGCAGATGTTTCATGAGGTTGAAGGAAAGAAACCATCTCCACAACATAAAAGTGCAAGATAAACCAACAAGTGCTGATGTAGAAGCTGCAACAAATTATCCAGAAGATCTAGCTAAGATTATTGATGAAAGTAGCTACACTAAACAACAGATTTTACAGTGGAAATGAAACAGCTTGATATTGGAAGAAGATGCCATCTAGGACATTCATAGCTAGAGAGAAGTCAATGCCTAGCTTCAAATTCTCGGCATGTTAGGGGCTAATGCAGCTGATAACTTTGAGTTAAAGCCAGTGTTCATTTATTATTCTGAAAATCATAGGGCCTTTAAGAATGATGCTAAATATACTCTTCCTATGCTCTATGAATGGAATAATAAAGCCTGGATGACAGCACATCTGTTTACAATATAGTTTATTTGAATAGTTTTAGCTCACTGTTGCAATCTACTGCTCAGAAGATAAGATGTCTTTCAAAATATTACAATTCACGTAATCATCCAAGAGTTCTGATGGAGATATACAAGAAAATTAATATTGTTTTCATGTCTGCTAATACAACATCCATTCTGTAGTCAAGGAGTAATTTTGACTTTCATATAAATACATTTCTTAAGGCTACTGCTGCCATGGATAGTGATTTCTCTGATGAATCTGGGCAAAATATATTGAAAACTTTCTGGAAAGGATTCAGCATTCTAGATGTCATCAAGTACATTCATGAGTCATGGGAGAAAGTCAAAATATCGACATTAACAGAAGTTTGAAAGAAGTTTATTCCAATCCTCATAGATGATTTTGAGGGATTCAACACATCAATGGAGGAAGTAACTTCAGATGTGATGGAAATAGCAAGAGAACTAAAGTTAGAAGTGGATCCTGAAGAGGTAACTGAATTGCTACAATCTCATGATAAAACTTTAACAGATGAGGAATTGCTTCTTACAGATGAGTAAAAAAAGTGGTATATTGAGATAGAATCTACTCTTTGTGAAGATGTTATGAATATTGTTGAAATGACAACAAAGGTTAGTATATTTCATATACTTAATATAGCAGTGACAGGGGTTGAGAAGATTGACTCCAATTTTGAAAGAAGTTTTACTGTGAGTAAAATGCTATCAAATAGCATCACAGGCTATGGAAAAATCTGTCATGAAAGGAAGAATTAATCAATGTGGCAAATTTCATTGTTGCATTGTTTTAATTTCCATGCCCACTTCAAGATTCAGCAGCTACCACCCTAATCAGTCGGCAGCCATGTACATTGAAGTTAGACTTTCCATTAGCCAAAAGATTATGATTTGATGAAGGCTTAGATGATTGTCAGATTTTAGCTATAAAGTATTTTAATTAGGGTATGTACATTTTTTAGACATAATGCTATTGTACACATAATAGACTATGGTATAGCTTAAATAAAACTTTTATATAGACTGGAAAACCAAAACCTTTATTTTACTTGTTATATTGCAAAATATGCTGCATTAAGATGGTCTAGAAACAATCCTGCAATATGATTGAGGTATGCCTGTAGCTGTCTATACATGATATATATAGATAAAAGAATCACAATTTGATCCACAAAATAATGCAATTACTTCTTTGGAATTATTAATAAAATTCATTTTTTTACAGTTAATTGTCCTATAATTTCTATTTGCAACTCCTCTTCTACAAGACCCTATGACCTTTTGCCCCAAACTTGGTAGCTCCCAGCCTAATCCTAAACTCTGATTACGGGACCTTAAATACCTTAAATCCAGTTATCTGCTATCAGCCAAAAAAAAAAAAAAAAAAAAAAAAAGGATGAGTTCTTGGTGAGCTCCAGTCCATTAAGGCACCTACTAATAACTCACCTGATATTCAAAGGGCCCTGCATCAAGCATCTCATGACAATTACTTTAATATATTCAAAGCCTAATTACCTCGATTTGTCTCTTTCTCTTTCAGCACCAGAGTCTTATGATAACGAAACCAAGGCAGTCACAGATATTTCTGTTGCCAGAAGAAAAGTAATTGCAGATATATAGGCTTCATTTATGAACTGACAAGCAATGCTGAAGTTTAACTATTCAACCACATTTAGAAGTGAACGCTTTACAATAAACAGCTATTAGGCTTTAGCCTAGGAAATAATTTTACAGTGGAAAACATGCACCTGCTATAGCAAGCAGTCTTATCAAAATAACTTTTTATGTATATAATATGTATTTAGGAGATTATTTATGTCATTATTTCATTTTAAGATGAAACCAAGTGTATGTGCTGCCATAGAATTCAGATCCAACTCCATAATTTGTATTATTTTATAAGCTCTATATTCACAAAAGTATATTCCTTATGTAGCAAGATGTGATTTCATGTATGTGAACATAAAATGTAATGTTTCTAATGTGTGTTTCAGAACATAGCCCAACACACACACACACACACACACACACACACACACACAAAGATAACAAAAATACACAAATATCATTCAAACAAACTTTTACTATTTTGCTGGAAAGACAAAACCAAAACTGAACATATATAATTTCCAAGCTCTTGGCATAAGAGAACAAATGCCACATTTTATCTCTGAATTTTTTGTGTGAATATGTGATAATCATTAAATCTCAGATATGTAAAGAAATTCCTTGGGATAGTTTTGTAATCCAGTTTGACAAGATGCCAATATATTTCCTATAGTAAATATATGAAGAAAATAAAACCAAGAGAGACAGAGAATACATTATGCATGCTGTGTTTCCTTCCAGGACATTTTAATGTTATTTTTAGAAGAAATAGAATTAATTATATTTGATAGTCAATAGATAATGCCTCGAGAAAATCTGAATACCATCAGATTTCATTGAAACTTCACCACATCACTGCAGATACACACACACACACACACACACACACACACAGACACACATGTATATATGTGTATGCATACTTATATATACATTCTTGTTAACTCTCATGTAGACTCTTATGCAGATAATAATATATTGTTATTTGCATAACAATTTGACTCTTTCAAATATCCTCCTCTATAAGGTATCAACTACCACTTGAAAGAAAAAAAATGTTACATTTGCTTCACTGTGGTTCTAAAATGAAAGTAAAGCATCCTTTTTGCAAATGTCTCAAATTTGAATAGTAATAAAAAATTATAAGCCTTTTATCTGGTCTCTATCTAGAATAAAATCTCCTAGACAACTGTGTTAAACTGATCAATGTCTAAATCATAACACCAAGGACTGCTTATTGATCCATTGATTCCTTTTACTGGAATAAAAGTTGATGAAAATGGTTATAACAATGGTTATGATTTACTTAATGTGGGGCGAAATTATAGATGAATAGTTGAATCTGCTACTAATATACTTCTGAATCATCTGAATTGAAGCATGATCATTTTCCATGTACTTAATCTAGGTTTACAGTTGTGAAAACAGTGGAAACTTGTCCAAGTGGTTAGTTGATTTTTCTATTTTCCTCAAATTGAACTTCTGATTTTTTTTCAGTATCTCATTTTTATATAAGAATCATTTTCATCTCTTCATTTCCAGTTTGTGAAGCTCAAATTATTACAGTTCTCCTAAAACCCACCAATGTGCAAATGTCAAGTGCCAGTTTTTTTTTAATCTCTCTCCAATAATGCAAATTAAAAGTTAGTTAATTTTTTGAGAACCAGGAATATTTGTCACAAACACCTAATTAGAAGCTAATATATGACTCTAGAATGTGATAACATTGTGTTATCATAAATATGTGACATTTGGACATAAATGTGACAATAAGGACATAAATATGTCCTTAATATGTGATTGCATATTGATGTTGAAGCAGATTGTAAAAAGCATTCTACTTAATCTCACTAATGGGCTTCTTTAAAATATTTTTTGGGTGGCAGACATATAAAATAAAACTGCTTCAAATAGAAATGAATGGTTCAAAATTGGCACCATCTCAAGTTAGTTAAACGTCATAGCAATATGAATTCTTCTGAAAGTAAATTTCAGTACTGACTCTGCATACATGGATTCTACTCAGATTTGCAGGTTTTAAAGGATCTTAAGGCTGACCCTCTATATTTATTTTCAGTCTGCTATGTTTGAAGAGAGAGATTAAACTCTAGTAATAAGCCCTGTTAATGCCACTGCACATTTCTTACTTTGCTCTATTCCTAAAACCTGATTTCAACAAATGAATCAGAGGCATTAATTTAAGAGTGGTTTATAGAAGAATGTATGAGAGCACAGAATTCGAAGAAAAAAATTCTGGGTTCCAAACATAATTCTGACCCTGACATTTATAGACTGTATGACTGAGTGATCAATTAAATATTGACCCTTACCTAACTGTAGGGATATTTTTAATATGAAAATGACACAAAAGTCTTATATAATCTGAGAGAGATAATGCATTATCATTTTCATGTTACTTTTACATCTGTTAGTTTATTTTGACCTCCACAATAAAATGATAGGTCTGGTGGAGAACTAGAATTACATTAGGTCATTAAATATGAAATGTCTGATTTTCAATTAAAAGTTTATTTTATTATATCTCAAACAGGAAGCAGTACAAGTACATAGTGCTTATAGTTAATAACAGGAATTTTGTACTTAAAAAATTTGTTAAGAGAGTGGATCTCATGCTAAGTGTTCTTAACACACACACACACACACATGCACACACAGAATTTTAGCTAAAAAAAAAGAAATTTAAAAAGTAAGACCAGAATCTTGCAGAATAGAAGTCACCTGAGGGTGCTCATTAACAAAGAAGGAGAGATTGGAAGAGACAATGCATTCTTCAAGTTCTTGGTCACGAAGTTAATTTTTTTTTATTTCAGTAGATTTAGGGAGTAAAGGTTTTTTTTGTTGTTGTTACATAGGTGAATTAATTGTATAATATAATGCTGAAGTCAAGGTTTTTAGGGTACCTGTCACCAGAATAGTGTACATTGTACTTGATATGTTGATTCACTGTTTGAATCACATTCTGCCAGAATAATGGCTTTTATTTAACACTGACACTTGAAGTTAGGGAATTAATAGGCAATTGGCAATAGCTTCCTGAGCACATTAATATGAAAAAGTAATCAATAATAATAGTATATTCATATTGCTATTATTAAGGTCATTTAAGCATTTGAATTTTAACTTCTGTTCCTAGAGCTTTATAAGTGAGTCATAAAGTCAGTCTTTAGGCTGCACACAAAATCTCAAAACAATTATATTTACTTTCACCTCACATTATTATCACTGTGAGAACTTATACCTTTGGAATAACCTAAACATCCTTCAAATTTGGTGTCACAAGAGTCAAAGAGAAAAAGCACAAATGTGAAAGAAAATCTAAGAACATATATATTCTTTTTCAGAATCCACACTGCTTTATTCTGTTGAATAAAAAGCTTTTATGGAATTGCTTAAAACTATTATTCTGAAATTTGCAGAGAGTTGTGTGCATTTTACTAAAAGCAGAATGCTTAATTGACAAAAAATCAAAACAAAAGAAAACAAACAAACAAAAAAAACACACTCCACCCTCCTCAGTCTTTTCTCTTTTATCAAATTATGATTTGTAGCTAACTGGTTGCCTTTTTTGAAAGGGTTCCACATTTTATACCCAATTTTGGAGGTGTTAATTGGCTAGCGATATTTTAGTCAGTTTAGTAGAAAATCTGTTCAACAAATCTTTGGAAAAAGTAAGACAGATATGGTTAGGTTTATCCATGTATAAGTATATATAATGTATAAGTAGATATGTGGTTATATTAATTTCATTTGCCACTGCTACAAATTACCACAAACTTAGTGGTCTAAAATAACACACCTTTTATTATCTTACAATTCTGTGGGTCAGAAGTCCCACATGGCTGTCACTAGGCTAAGATCAAAATGTTGACAAGATATCTAGAATGTGTCCACATTCCTTAGCTCATGGAACACTTTGTTCATCTTCAAAGCCAGAAGCATTGTATATCTCTATTATCTGTATTCACACATCCCTCTGACCATAGCCAAGAAAGGTTCTCAGCTTTTAAGGATTCATTTTATGATATCCGTTTCACCTGGATAATCCAGAATCATCTCTCACCATCTCAAATTTCTTAGCCTTAATTCTATCTGCAAAGTCTTTTCGCCATTCAAGGCAACATATTCACATGTCCTGGAGATTAGGATAGGAGCATCTTTAAAGGGGTTATATTTTATCTGCCATAGTAGTAAAGCTGAAATTAGAAGTTAGGTCATTTGAAGTTGGTAAAAGTGCTTTGGTCATAAGAGACATTCAATGAATTTGAGGTAAATGGACACATTAAATGAATTAAAGGAAAGTAGCCCTAGGAGTCCAAGTGGCACAATGTGATTAGAGTAAATGTAACAGAATAATTGCCTCCAATATGGGAATAGTTTTTACCTACTTTGTTTTTAATTATCCTTCAGCTTCTTAAGATGATCACTTGTTTTTACTTTCCTGAGATCAAACAATAATACTCAACATCTGACCAGAGAGTAGGCAATTAGAAATGTAAGCCCAAAGTATTGTGGATTTGATCTGAAGGACAAATCACTTTAATGCCATAAAAATGTTCTCCTTTTTAGAAAAATGAAGTCTGAGAGCCAAAAACAATAATAGTTACTTTAAAAATCCAATCAATCCCTACTATTGCAAGGATATGGAAACAACTCAAGTGCCCATCAATTCATGAGTGGATAATTAAAATTTGGTATATGTTCACAATGGAATATTACTCAATTCTAAGAAACAACAGTGAGCTAGTAACGCTTCTACTATCCTGGATTAACTTTAAGTCCATTATCCAAAGTGAAGCAGCACAAGATCAGTAAAATGGGCTCCACATGTACTCCCCATCAAATTGGTACTTCCTGACTGATTAAACAAATGGTGGTAGTGTTCACCAGGGATTGGAGGTTGGGTAGACCCACATCTTAGGGATGTGGGGAGCATTGCGGAGGGGAAGGGCATACCTCTAACCTTTCTTAGGGAGAGGCAAAGATATAAAATGTAACCAAAATGTCAAAAAAAAACCCAACTTTTATCGGGTGGCGGGCAGGTTGTTGGGGGAGGAGGGGATGGGTGTATACTTACATAATGAGTGCGATGCACACCACCTGGAGGATGGTCACCCATGAAGCTCTGACATGGCGGGGGGGGGAAGGGGTGGCAAGGGCAATATATGTAATCTTAACAATATTTGTACCCCCATAATATGATGAAATAAAAAGAAAAAAATATGATCAATCAAATTAGGGGGAAATTAGAAGAAGGCTTTAAAAAGTTTAGAGGATATTTATACATTTTCTTAAGTTTATGTTTATTAACCTTTACCAATGTACTAATTAACATGATATTTTAAAAGGTTCCTCAGACTAATTCTGTTTAAGAAATGCTAATTACATTTCTTGTTAACTTTATAAATAGACTTATTGAGATATAATTGACATACAATAAACTGAACATACTTAAAGTATTCAATTCGATAAGTTTTGATACATGAATACATCTCTGAAACCATCACCATAATTAAGATAGTGAACATATCCATTACAGTTAAATTTTTCTTATGCCTCTTTGCAATTATTTTCATCTCCACCCCTCCCACTCTGCTCCAAGAAACCATTGAGCTGCTTTCAAATACCATAGATTAGTTTGCATTTTCTAAAATTTTGTATAGGTGGGGTCATGCAATATGCACTCTTTATTATCTGGTGTCTTTCACTCAATGTGATTATCTTGAGATTCACTCCTCTTGTTGCTTTTTATCACTAGTTTCACCCTTAACAAACTGAAAACAAAACTAAGGGGAGGCAAATGGACACTGGGGATAGGTGGTGTGATGAAAATATTGCCTTTGATACTATCCAAGAAATGAAATATGCACAAAGAAAATTCATTGAAGGGAAATGGAATGATTTCTACCTCTACTGAGACTTAACTATCACCACATTAGCTTAAAAGTTGTTAGTAAACTGTTTAAGATGCTAGATAATGGTTAAGTATGGAAGGCAACACAATGAACCACTAAATGGGGTGGCAATGGGAAATAGCTCAGAGAAAACACCCTCTCCCTGTCATGTGTACCACTAAAATTGAATGTAGGAAAATTATAAGAACCAGATCAGGTGGAGAAGACTCTTTTGGTGGTGATGCAAATCCTCTGTATTTAACTAGAGAATTATGGCTTCCCAGTAATACCCCTTTCTTATGATGTTGTCAAAAGTGGTGCTTCTTGGAATCTAAGCCACCCCAGGGTTATCGTTGGTGGGGAAAGAACTGCATTGACCAGAAAAGCTGATGAGTATGGCTCCTCATTGACCTGAGTAGAGTGTATAGAGAAAAACCAAAATCCCTAGGGCAGACCAATGCTGGCTTCAGTGTGGCTAAGGTGATAAGGAAACTACCTGAGCCCAAATCCATTTTGGAACAATCAACGACACTACCAGAGGGAGGAATATGAAGACCACCTATGAACCCAGGACCAGAAGATGTGGCAATGTGAGATGACCCCATCCAAGCTCTACCTCTTCTTTTCCATAGATCCCACCTACAGCTTCTACTTGTCTTGCCAGGCACAAATGCCCTCCTCAGCTATCACTCCTTCTCATAAAGCCCCCTTCCTGTGCAGTCCCCATCCTCTTACCCAAAATCAATGCCCTTCTAGGCTTGCCCTATTTCTCTAGTAGATGCAGAAGACAATGATGGTAAAAAAAAAAAATCTTTTCAAGTGACTTAAAAAAAAAAATTCTACTCAAGCCATTTCTCCAAGAAAACCTAAGACCAACAGTGTTCAACCACACGCTCAATAAAACATGTAATAAAAGTCAGCAGACCAGGAGCAAAAACACGCTGAAGAATTTCACCATTCCAAATAATTGCATATGGATAGCAAGTCCTAGAGACCTAGAACTATCTGCTGCCTCTCTATATCAGCTGTGGAGATATGGCCAACTCTATAGGGAGAAAATCTTGCAACAACAAGGTGCACTGTTTATGATGATGAAAATTAAATCAATATGATGTGAAAGGGAGGAGTGTGTGTGTGTGTGTGTGTGTGTGTGTGTGTGTGTGTGTGTGTGTTCTTAGATAGTGGGGAGAGAGAGAATGAAGGGAAAGGCAAATGTGTGTGAAGGAAGGGAAGTAGGATCCTACAGGTTCAAGGGCCAGACTGGCAGGTCATAATTAATGGGCAGGTCATAATTAGGCAGACATTGGAGATAAGGACTAGGCACTGAAAAGAAACTTTTTTTTCCTTAACACTTTATTACACAGATGAGGAAGAAAAGGGCTTGGATTTTCTATGTCTGGGTGAGTAGACAGATGCAGGGAGGTGTGATGTGTGTGGGGAGGCATTGCCACTTACAAAAATGACAGACAAAGGAATTGCCTTTAGGTCACATACATCATAGTGGTGTTTGATGCATGCCACCCTGTGCTATATGCAACTGAAGGCTCTCATAGGAAGCAAAATTATCACCCTATTGAAAGTCCTACACACTAAAATAATGGTGTCTGGAGGCCATGAACCAAAAACTAATTTGACCTCTTTTTTTGCTCAGAAACCTGGTGTGGAGCAGTGGCCTACTAAAGGTGGGGCAGTGGGAGTGACATAGCCCCTGGGAAGGTAGCAAAGAGGAATATAGTCCACAGAGAATTATAACACAAGACTGAAGTTGAGCAATAGCTAGTCTTGTTTTCACTATTGCCCCCACAATCCAGCATTTCGTAATAACACCAGTGACAAAATACTCTCCTTCCCCAACGAATACTTAATCTTTAGCATTTTTCAAATATACTTTTATATTTTCCAGAGAAAATATCATTTTTAAGAGCAATCATTTAAAAAATAGGGCTTACCTAAATATAATACAAGGCATATATGACAAACCCACAGCTAACATCATACTGAATGGGGAAAAATTGAAAGCATTCCCACTTAGAAATGGAACAAGGCAAGGTTGCCCATTATCTCCACTTCTATTCAACATAGTGTTGGAAGTCCTTGCTACAGCAATAAGACAAGAGAACGGAATTAAGGGACTTCAAAATGCGAGCAGAAGAGATCAAACACTCACTCTTTGCTGATGATATGATATTATATCTAGAAAACAACAAGGATTCAACTAAGAGACTCCTTAAATTGAAAAATGAATTCAGAAAAGTTTCATGATATAAAACCAATACAGACAAATCAGAGGCATTCATATATGCCAATAACACTCCAACTGAGAACCAAATCAAAGACTCAATACCCTTCACAACAGTACCAAAGAATGTAAAATACCTAGGAATATACTTAACCAAGGAGGTAAAAGACTTCTACAGGGAGAACTATGAAATGCTGAGGAATAAAATAGCAGAAGACATAAACAGGTGGAAAACAATACCATGCTCGTGGGTCAGCAGAATCAACATTGTTAAAATGTCTATACTACCCAAAGTGATCTACACAGTCAATGCAATCCCTATTAAAATACCAATATCATTTTTCACAGATGTAGAAAAAATAATTTTACTCTTTGTATGGAACCAGAGAAGACCCCATATAGCAAAAGCAAGCCTAGGAATAAAAACAAAATGGGAGGTATCAATTTACCAGACTTCAAACTGTACTACAAGGCTATAGTAATTAAAACAGCTTGTGATTGGCACAAGAATAGGGACACTGACCAGTGGAACAGAAATGAGAACCCAGATATAAAACCATCCTATATAGCCATCTAATCTTTGACAAAACAGACAAAAACATGCACTGGGGAAAAGAATCCTTATTCAATAAATGGTGCTGGGAAAACTGGATAGCCACATGTAGAAGGCTGAAACAAGACCCACACCTTTCGCCTCTCCAAAAATCAACTCACGCTGGGTAAAAGACTTGAACCTTAGGTGTGAAACTATTAGAATTCTAGAAGAAAACTTTGGAAATACTCTTCTAGACATTGGCCTAGGTAATTAATTTATCAAGAAGACTCCAAAGGCAATCACAGCAACAACAAAAATAAATAAATGGGGCGTGATCAAACTAAAAAGCTTCTGCACAGCCAAAGAAATTGTCATGAGAGCAAACAGACAACCTACAGAAGGGGAGAAAATTTTGGCATGCTAAATATTCGATAAAGGGCTGATAACTAGAATCCATTTAGAACTCGGGAAAATCAGCAAGAAAAAATAAAACGACCCTATCCAAAAGTAGGCAAAGGACATCAACAGAAAGTTTTCAAAATAAGAAAGACTAATGGCCAACAAACATATGAAAAAATGCTCAACATCTCTAATCATCAGGGAAATGCAAATAAAATGCACGATGAGATAGTACTTATCTCCAGTGAGAATGGCCTTCATTTGCAAGTCCTAAAACTATAAATGTTGGCATGGATGCAGAAAGATAGGAACACTCCTACATTGCTGGTGGGACTGCAAACTAGTGCAACCTCTGTGGAAAGCAATATGGAGATACCTTAAAGCAATACAAGTAGATCTACCATTTGATCCAGCAATCCCATTACTGGGCATCTACCCAAAAGAACAAAAGGCATTCTATAAAAAAAAGATATCTGCTCTCAAATGTTTATAGCAGCAAAATTTATAATTGCAAAGATGTGGAAACAACCCAAGTGCCCATCATTACACGAGTGGATTAATAAAATATGGTACATGTGTACCATGGAGTACTATTCAGCTATAAGAAACAATGGTGATATATCACCTCTTGTATTTTCCTGGGTAGAGCTGAAACTCATTCTACTGCATGAAGTATCCTAAGAATGAAAAAATAATCACCGCATGTACTCACCAAAAATTGGTTTCACCGATCAACACCTAAGTGGACAATAGGAATAACATTTATTGGGCGTCAGGCAGATGGGAGACGGGAGGAGGGTACAGGTATATATATATACATAATGAGTGCAATGCACACTCTCTGAGAGAGGGACATGCTTGAATCTTTGACCTTGGGGGGAGGGGAGGGGTGGGAAAGGCAACACATGTAACCTAAAATTTGTAATCCCATAATATGCTGAAATAAAAAATATACTGAGTTAAAATTGGCATGCAATAACTACACAAAAGTGTGCAATTTGACCAGTTTTGACATTTGTATATACCCGTGAAGCCAACACCACAATCAAAAAGTGAACATATCTATTATGCACAGAAGTTTCCTCCTTCCTATTTATAAACTCTCCCTGCTGCTCCTCTCAGCATCTCTGTTGCCAAATAACAACTGATCTGTTTTCTGACACAATACATTAGTTTGCACTTTAAAAGTTTTATGTAAATGGAATCATATAGTGTTTTTTAAACTCAGCAAAATAATTATATGATTAATCCATATGCCACGAACATCAATACTTTATTAATTTCTTATGATAAAGTAATATCCCATTGTATAGCTACATCAATGTGTTTATCCACAAATTTTTTGATGGATATTTGTGCTGTTTCCAGTTTGGGGTCTTCACAAATAAAGGTGCTATAACCATTCATGTACAACTATTTGTATGGACATATGGATTATTTCTTTTTGAAAAATATCTAGGTATAGAGTAGCATATTCATAAGGTAGTTGTAAGTTTAATTTCTTTAAAAGAAACTGCCAAATTGTTTTCCAAAATTATTCTAATATTATACATTCTCACCAACAATGCATAAAAGTTCTGGGTTCTTCACATCCTTGTCAACACTGGGTATAATCAGGCCTCAATTATAGGCATTCTAATAGGAGTAGCCTCTCAATGAGGCTTTTCATTTGCATATCCCTAGTGAATAATAATGTTGAGCGTCTATTCATGTGATTACCTGCTATCGGTAACGCTTTTGTGGAAATGTGTCCATTCAAATCTTTTGCCTGTTTTTTCTTTTAATGGGTTGTTTGATTATTTAATATTGAGACTTGAGCATTCTTTATGTACACATATTTTTATATAGAAAATTGAAAATCTTTTATCACTTACATGTGTTGCAAATATTTTATCTCAGTTCAGTCTGTGCCTTATCTCTTCTCTTTAAGTTTCTTTCAAAAGCTGAAGATTTTTCTTTGGATGAAGTCCAATATATCATTTTTATTAATAAATTAGATATTTGTTGTCCTTAATTTATTAACTAATCCTACATAGCAAAGATTTTCTTCTAAATTTTTACAATAAATTTTATAGCTTTAGATTTTTCATTTAGACATGTAATCCATTTTTACTTAAAATTTTTATATCATATGAGGTATGTATCAAAATTTTGTTTTATTTGTAATTGTTTTAAGACCACTTTTTTTCTTACATTCTCTTGATAGATTCCTTAGTTGCGCAGAAGCTTTTAATTTGATCAAGTCTCATTTATTTATTTTTGTTGTTGCTGTAATTGCCTTTGAGATCTTTTTCATAAATTCTTTCCTGAGGCTGATGTGTATAAGAGTTTTTCCAATATTTTCCTCATAGTTTCTTGCCTTAGGTTTAAGTCTGTTATCCATCGTGAGTTGATTTTTGTGAGAGGTGAGAGGTGCGAGTTCTGTTTAGTCTTCTACATGTGGCTATCCAGTTTTCCCAGCACCATTTATTGAATAATAATTTTTTCCCCCAGTGTATGTTTTTGTCTGTTTTGAGGAAAGGATGAGTATATTTACATCTAATGGGTGTGGTGTGCACTGTCTAGGGAATGGGCATGCTTGTGGCTCTGACTCAGGTGGGGCAAAAACAATATATATAAGCTAAACATTTATACCACTGGAATAGACAGAAATTTAAAGAAAAAAAGTGAAAAAGACCACTTATTGCAATGTATATTCTCTCTTCATTAAAATGTCTTTGTAACTTTGTCAAAAATTACTTTTTAACTTACTTCTATATCTATTTCTGGAATATGTGTTCTGTTCCCCCTATCTATTTTCATACATTTTAGCAATTACATGCTGTAATTGGTACTGTTTTATAATAAGTCTTGAAACAAGGGAGTGTTCATTCTCCAAAATTGTCCTTTTTCAAAAAAAAATCATTTTGGCTATTCTAGGTTCTGTGCATTTCAACAGGAATTTTAGACTAGGCATTTCAATTTCTATCACAAGTCTGCTGGGATTTTGATTGGCAATGTATTTAATCTTATGCATCAATTTGTACGGATCAATAATGAGTCTTAAAAAAGATGAACGGAGTATGCCTCTTATATTTATTTGAGTCTTCTTTAATTTCTCTCAGCGATGTTTTCTAGTTTTCAGTGAAGAAGACTTCCTCATATTTGGTCAGCCATACCCGTAAATATTTTATATTTTTATACTATTAAAATAGTATTATATTTTATGTCAGATTCTCATTGTCCAATATGTATCTAGTCATCTATCTACCACTGAATTGTATATTGATTTTATATTATCTTTTAAATATATTTTTAGATTTAATTTGCTAGCATTTTGTGTATCCATACTCATAATAAATAATGAGCCATAGTTTTCTATTCTTATACTCTCTTTGTCTGGTTTAGGTGTCAGGGTACTGCTTGCACTACAGAATGAATTCAGAATATCTGTATTATTTGTTGTTTTAATATTTGGTACAATTCACCAGTGAAACCATTTGTGCCTACAGAGTTATTTATTAAAAAGTGTATACCTAAAATGTTCAATTTCCTTAATATAAACATAACTATTCAGATTATCTAATTACTCTTGAGAAAATTTTGGTAATTTGTGTCTTCTAAACAGTGTGCCCAATTCATCTAAGATTTAAATTTTATTGGTCCAAAATTATTCATAAATTTCCTTTATTTGTCCTTTTAATATCTGTAGAGGCTGCACAGATGGCATATCTCTAAGTTTTGACATTGGTAAATTGTCATTTTTTTCTAATCAGTATGGCTTGAGGTTTATCAATTTTATTTATCTTACCTAAGAAGCAGTTGCTTCTTGATTTTTCTTTCTTGATTTTGTTTTCTCTCTGATTTCCACTATGTTCTTCAGCATTTCATTTTACTTTTTTTTAATTTTTTTTAAAATTTCAGTATATTATGGGGGTACAAATGTTGTTAAGGTTACATGTATGGCCCTTGCCTCCCCTCCCACCTTGAGTCAGAGCTTCAAGAGTGTACATTCCCCAGGGGGTGCACATCACACTCATTATGTATGTATATGCCCATCCCCTCTTCCCCACTCCCACCTACCCGACACCTGATAAATGCTTTTTAAAAAAATATTTTGGTTACAATTTATATCTTTGCCTTTTCCTAGGAAGGATTTAAAATATGCCCTTCCCCTCCACAATTCTCACCACATGCCTAGGATGTGGGTCTACCCTCACAACCCTCAAATCTCTGGTGAACACTATCACCCTTTGAGCACCATAGTGTTAATCATTCAGGACCAATTTGAGGGCAAGTGCATGTGGAGCCAAATTTTCTGATCTGGTGTTGCTTCACTCTGGACGATGGGGTTAAGCTTAATTCAGGTTAATATAAGCAGTGCTAGCTCGCTATCATTTCTTAGAATTGAGTAATATTACATTGTATACATATACCAAATTTGAATAATCCACTCATGAATTGATGGACCTTGGGTTGTTTCCACGTCCTTGCAATAGTGAATTGTGCTGCCATAAACAATCGGGTGCAGATGTCTTTATAATAGAATGTCTTATGCTCTTTTGTGTAGATGCCTAATAGTGCTATTGCTGGATCAAATGGTATTTCTATTTTTAGCTGTTTGAGGTATCTCCAAATTATTTTCCACAAAGGTCACACTAATTTGCAGTCCCACCAGCAGTGTAAGAGTGTTCTTGTCTCTCCACATCCTCGCCAGCATTTGTTGTTATGGGATTTCTTGATACAGGCCATTCTCACTGAGGTTAGGTGGTATCTCATTGTGCTTTTGATTTGTGTTTCTCTAATGATTAGAGATGTTGAGAATTTTTTTATATGTTTGCAGGCCATTATTCTGTCTTCTTTGGAAAAGTTTCTGTTCATTTCCATTGCTCATTTCTTCGTGAGGATGTTTGATTGTTTCTTGTTAATTCTTTTTAGTTCTAGATAGATTCTTGTTATCATACCTTTATCAGAAGTGCAGAGAGCAAATATTTTCTCCCATTCTGTAGGATGTCTATTTGCTCTAATGATAGTTTCCTTGGCTGTGCAGAAGCTTTTTAATTAGATCAGATCCCTTTTTTTTTTTTTTTTTTTTTTTTTTTTTTTTTTTTTTTTTTTTGATGCTGCAGTGATTGCTTTGGGGGTTTTTTTCAAGAATTCTTTGCCTAGGCCAATGTCTGAAACGGTTTTCCCAACCTGTTCCTCTAGGATTATTATGGTTTCATGCCTTGGGTTTAAGTCTGTTACCAATCTTGGGTGGATTTTTGTGAGAGGTGAGAGGTAGGGATCCTGATTCGTTCTTCTGCATGTAGCTATCCAGTTTTCCCAGCACCATTTTTTGAAGAGAGATTCTTTCTCCCATTGTATATTTTTGTCTGCTTTATCAAATATTAGGGTATCATATGCAGATGGTTTCAACTCCAGAATCTCAGTCCTATTCCAAATATTTATGTTTCTGTTTTTGTGGCAGTAAAAGGCTGATTTAACTATTATTGCTTTATAGTACACCTTGAAGTCAGGAAGACTGATGCCTCCAAGTTTGTTCTTTGTACTTAATATTGCTTTGGCTATACGAGGTAATTTCTGGTTCCATACAAAGTGAAGAATTATTTTTTCTAGATCTCTAAAGAATGATGGTGGTACTTTGATGGGGATTGCATTTATTCTATAGATAACTTTAGGAAATATTGACAATTTAAAGATATTTGTTCTACGAATCCATGACCAAGGTAGATTTTTCCATATATTTCCATCTTCTACAATTTATTTTGTAGCGTTTCGTAGTTCTCCTTGTATAAGAATTTTATATCTTTCATTAACTATACTCCTAGATATTTAACTTTGTTTGGGGGCTATAGTAAAATGTATTGCATTTTTGATTTGAGTTTTGCCTTCATGGTTGTGGCAAATATGAATGCCTCTGATTTGTGTATATTGATTTTGGAACCTGAAACTATACCAAATTCATTTATTGAATCTAGGAGTCTCTTGGATGAATCCACGGGGTTTTCTAGGTATAATATCATATCATCAGCAAAGAGCGACAGTTTGATCTTATTTGCCCCCACTTAGTTGTCCTTACCCCCCTCTCTAGCCTGATTGCTATAGCTAGGACTTCAAGCACTATGTTGAATAGAAGAGGAGATAGAGGGCATCATTGTCTAGTTTGGTTCGAAGAGGGAATTCTTTCAATTTTCCCCATTCAGTATGATATTGGCAGTGAGTTTCTCATAAATGGATTTGATAAATTTAAGATATGAGACACCTATGCCTATTCTTTTAAGAGTCTTTATCATAAACCTGTGCTGGACTAAGTCAAATGTTTGTTTTTTTCAAGTTTTTTTTTTTTTTTCTTTTTGTTTCTTTTTTTTTTTTTTTTATTCTGGCATATTATGGGGATACAGATTTTAAGGGTTCAATAAATGCCATTTCCCCCCTCCCCCTACAAGTCTGAGTTTCCAGCATTACCATCCCCCAGATGGTGCACATCTCACTCATTATGTATGTATATCCCTGCCCCATTCCCCTCCCACCTGCCCAATACTCTATTACTGTTGTACCTATGTGTCCACTTAGGTGCTGCTCATTTAATAAAAGTTTGTTGGTGAGTATATGTGGTGCTTGTTTTCTCCATTCTTGGGATACTTCACTTAGTAGTATGGGTTCCAGACTAACCAGGAAAATATAAGATGCGCTATATCACCATTGTTCTTTAGAGCTGAATAGTACTCTATGGTATACATACACCACATTTTATTAATGCATTGTTGGATTAATGGGCACTTGGGCTGTTTCCACAGCCTTTCGATTATGAATTGTGCTGCTATAAAAGTTCAAGTGCAGGTGTCTTTTTTGTAGAGGGACATTGGATCTTTTGGGTAGATGCACAGTAATGGGATTGCTGGATCAAATGGTAGATCCACTTGTATCACTTTAAGGTATCTCCATATTGCTTTCCACAGAGGTTGAACTAGTTTGCAGTCCCACCAGCAGTGTAGGAGCGTTCCCCTCTCTCCGTATCCACACCAGCATCTATTGTTTGGAGTCTTTTTGATAAAGGCCATTCTCACTGCAGTTAAGTGATACCTCATTGTGGTTTTAATTTGCATTTCCCTGATAATTAGAGATGATGAGCATTCTTCCATATGTTTGTTGGCCATTCTTCTGTCTTCTTTAGCAAAGTTTCTGTTCAAGTCCTTTGCCCACTTTTTAATAGGGTTATTTGATTTTTTCTTGCTGATTTTCGTGAGTTCTAAGTATATTCTAGTTATCAGCCCCTTATCAGATGCATAGGATGCAAAAATTTTCTCCCATTCTGTAGGCTGTTTATTTTCATGACTGTTTCTTTGGCTGTGCAGAAGCTTTTTAGTTTGATCATGTCCCATTTATTTATTTTTGTTGCCGCTGTGATTGCCTTTGGGGACTTCTTCATAAACTCTTTGCCTAGGCTGATGTCTAGGAGAGTGTTTCCAACATTTTCCTCTAGAATTCTAATAGTTTCATACCTTAGGTATAAGTCTGCTATTCAGCGTTAGTTAATTCTTGTGAGAGGTGAAAGATGTGGGTCCTGCTTTAGCCTTCTACAAGTGGCCATCCAGTTTTCCCAGCACCATTTATTGAAAAGGGATTCTTTTCCCCAGCATATGTTCTTGTCTGCTTTGTCAAATATTAGATGGCTATATGAGGAGAGTTTCATATCAGAATTCTCATATCTGTTCCACTGGCAATATTCCCACTTTTGTGCCAATACCAGATTGATTTAATTACTACATCTTTGTAGTATAGTTTGATATCTGGCATATTAATACCTCTCATTTTGTTTTTGTTGCCTATAATTGCTTTTGATATTTAGGGTCTTCTTTGGTTCCATACGAAGCATAAAATTATTTTTTTCTATATCTGTGAATAATGCTGATGGGATTTTAATAGGTATTGCCTTGAATCTGTAGATCACTTTGAGTAGTGTAGACATTTTAATGATTTTGACTCTGCTGATCCATGAGCATGGTATGGTTTTTCATCTGTTTACATCCTCTGCTACTTCCTTCCTCAGTGTTTCATAGTTCTCCCTGTAGAAGGCTTTTACCTCCTTGGTTAAGTATATTCCTAGGTACTTATTTTCTTTGTTGCTTTGGTGAAGGGAATTGAGTCTTTGATTTGGTTCTCAATTTGATTGTTTTTGGCATATATGGATGCCTCTGATTTCTGTGTATTGATTATGTATCCTGAGATTTTACTAAATTTATTTATCAGTTCCAGGACTTTCTTGGTTGAATCTTTGGGGTTTTATAATATAATATCATATCATCAGCAATCAGTGAAAGTTTGATTTCTTCTGCCCCTATTTGGATACCTTTAATTCCGCTTTACTGTCTGATTACTGTAGCCAGGACTTCCAGCACTATGTTGAATAGAAGTGGAGATAGTGGGAAGCCTTGTCTGGTTCCAGTTCAAAGTGGAATGCTTTCAATTTTTCCCCATTCAGTATGATGTTTGCTATGGGTCTGTCATGTATGGCTTGTATCATTTTTAGGTATGTTCCTTCTATGCCTATTTTCTTAAGTGTTCGTATCATGAAAGGATATTAAATTTTGTTAAAAGCTTTTTCTGCATCTATTGAAAGAATCATGTGGTCTTTGTTTTTGCTTCTGTTTGTGTGGTGAATTACATTTATAGATTTAAGTATATTGAATCATCCCTGCATCCCTGGGATGAAGTCCACTTTGTCGTGATAAATTGTTTTTTTTGATAAGCATCTGGATTCGGTTAGCTAAGGTTTTGTTGAAAATTTTTGCATTTATATTAATAGGAATATTGGTCTGTAGTTCTTTTTGTTGTTGTTGTTGCATCCTCTCCTGGTTTTGGTATCAGAGTAATATTCACTTCATAAAAGGTGTCGGGGAGTTTTCCATTCTTCTCGATGCTGTGGAATAGTTTCTGCAAGATAGGTACCAGTTCTTCTTTGTAAGTGTGGTAAAATTCGGGTGTGAAACCATCTAGAGCGGGACTTTTCTTTGTAGGGAGATTTTTAATTGCTGTTTGTATTTCAACTCTTGAGATTGGTCTGTTCAGGAAATCTATTTCTTCCTGGTTGAGCCTAGGGAGGCTGTGTATTTCTAGAAATTTGTCCATTAATAAAGAAATAATGGACTTAAACAAAACTCTAGAACAATTGGGTCTGACTAACATTTACAGGTCATTCTACCCAAAATCCACTGAATATATGTTCTTCTCATCAGCTCATGGGACATTCTCTAAGATTGACCATATCCTAGGACACAAAGTAAACCTCAAGAAATTTTAAAAAAATAGAAATCATACCGTGTATCTTCTCAGATCACTGTGGAATAAAAGTAGAAATCAACCTTAACATAAACTCACATTTCTATACAAAAATGTGGAAATTCAACAACCTCCTACTAAATGATTACTTCATAAATGAAGAAATCAAGATGGAAATAAAAAAAATTCTATGGACAAAATGACAATGGAGAGACAAGTTATCAAATCCTCTGGGACACAGCTAAAGCAGTTCTGAGAGGAAAGTTTATCTCCATAAATGCCTATGATCAAAAGTCAAAAAGATCACAGACAATCTAATGAAACTACTCAAGGAGCTGGAAAAAGAAGAACAGACCAACCCCAAACCCAGCAGAAGAAGTGAAATCAACAAGATCAAATCAGAACTACATGAAATTGAAAACAGGGAAGCTATTCAGGAGATTAATAAAACAAAATGTTGGTTCTTTGAAAAAATAAATAAAATTGGCACTCCATTGGCTAAGCTAACGGAAAGCAGAAAAGAGGAATCTCTAATACCCTCCATCAGGAACAAAAAAGGAGATATCACAACTTATCCCCAAGAGATACCAGTTATAATTTATGAATACTACAAAAGTCTTTATGCACACAAACTGTCAAATGCTTTTTCTGCATCTATTGAGAGAATCATATGGTGTTTTTTTCTTCTTTTAATTTATGAGGTTAATTTCATTTATAGACTTGCATATATTGAACCAGCTTTGCATCCCTGGAATAAAGCCCACCTGTTCATGGTGAAATATTATTATTTTTTTTATGTGCTGCTGAATTGTATTTGCTAATATTTTGTTCAGCATTTTTGCATGTATATTCATAAAGGAAATTGATCTGTAATTTTCTTTTTTTGTTGTGTCCTTTCCCGGCTTTGATTTCAAGGTGCTATTGGCTTCGTAGAATGAGTTAGGAAGGATACTATCCTTCTCAATGGCTTGGAATAATTTCTGTAGTATAGGTATGAGTTCATGCTTGTATGTTTAGTAGAACTCTGAAGTGTAGCCATTTGGTCTGTGACTTTCCATTCAGGGAGGTTATTGATTACTCTTCCAATTTCTGAGCATGAGAATGGTGAATTCAGGAATTCTGTAACCTCCTGTGTGAACTTAGGGAGGTTTATGAATCCAGGAATTTGTTCATTTACTCCTTGTTATGTAGATTTTGGATAGATAGTTTTTTACGTATTCAAACATTATGTTTTGTATTTCTGTGGTGTTTTTTGTGACCTCTCATTTTTAATTTCTTATTGAGTTTATTAGAGTCCTTTCCCTTTGAGTTCTTGTGAATCTAGCAAGAGGGCTATTGATTTTGGTTATCTTTTCCAAAAACCAACTTTTGGTTTTGTTGAACTTTCATATAATTCTCTTGTTATCCATTTCATTTAGTACTCCTTTGATCTTAGTTATTTCTTTTCTTCTATTCACATTGGCAGTGGTTTGGTCTTCTTTTTCCAATTCATAGAGTCAATTAATTAGGTTGTCAGTCTCTAAGATTTCAGTTTTGTTTTTGTTTTTGTTTTTGTTTTTTGTTTGTTTTTGTTTTTGTTTTGATGTGAGCATTTATTTCTATTAGCTTTCCTCTCAGGTATGCTTTTAAAGTATCTAACAGGTATTGGTAACAAGTGTCTCCATTATCATTTTCTTCAAAGAAACTCTTGATTCCCCTCTGAAATTCCTCCTTGACTCAATAATTCTTCAATAATGGATTGTTTAGTTTCCATGTCTTTGTGAGGCATTGAATGTTTCTATAGGAATTGAACTCTAATTTTATACCACTATGGTCTGAGAAGACACATGGTATAATTTCTATTTTCTGAAATTTTTGAGTTCTGATTTGTGGCCTAGTACATCATCAATTTTGGAGAAGGATCCATGGGCTGCTGAGAAGAATGTAAATTCAACTTTATTTGGGTGGAATATTCTGTAGAGATCTGTCAGAACTTTTTGATCAAGTGCTCTGTTTAAGCCCATTATTTCTTTGCTTATTTTCTGTTCAGAGGATATATCCAGTTCATTCAGTGGAGTGTTGAAGTCCCCTGATACTATGGAAGTATTGTTTAACATGCTATTTAGATCAGACAAGGTTTGCTTTATGTAATTGGATGCTTCTGCATTGGGTGCATAAATATTAAGAATTGTTAAATCTTCTTGTTGGATCTTCCCTTTCACCATTATAATGTTTCCATCTTTATCCTTTTTTACTTTTGCTATTTTAAAGCTTATGTTATCTGCAAATAGTATAGGCACCCCTTCTTCTTTTGACTTCCGTTTGCCTGGACGATAGTTTTCCAACCCTTGACCTTCAGCCAGAAGGCATCTTTGTCAGTTAGATGTGTTTCCTGTAGACAGTATATACTAGGCTTTTGGATTTTTATCCACTCTACCAGTCTATGCCTCTTCACAGGACAGTTTAAAACATTTACATTTATTGAGAGGATTGACATTGGAGGAGATTTCCATTCATATTTTTGGGTGAAGTCCTGATGCTTTGACTAACTACTTGAGCAATCATGCAGTTCACGTTGTAGCCTTTAATTCTTTGAAGACTGTACTTTAAGGAGTGTCTATTGCCCTGTTTGGTTTCGAAAGCATGTCTGAGAACTTCCTGTAGGGCTGGTCTGGACTTTTCAAATTCCTTCAGTGATTGCTTGTCTGAGAAGGACTTTATTTCTCCCTAATAGATGAAACTTAATATTGCCGATAAAGAATTCTAGGCTGGGCTTTATTCTGTTTAAGGATAGGCACCCAATTCCCCCTGGCATGCAAAGTTTCAGATGCAAATTCTTCTGTTAGTCTGATAGTCTTTCCTTTATAGGTTAATTGTTGTTTTCGTCTCTGCACGGAGGATTGCTTCTTTCACTTGTCAGCCTAATAACCATGATATGACAAGATGATTGCCTTTTCACTTTGAGTCTCCCAGGCATTCTGTGTGCTTCTTGTATTTGGACATCAAGATTTCTGGCCAGGCCCAGCATATTTTCCTACAGTATTCTGTGAAATAATTTTCCAGGCCTTGTGATTGTTCCTCTTCCCCTTTTGGAATCCAGATCAATCTTAGATTTGGCTTTTTTACCTAATCCCACACTTCTTGTAAGCTTTGGTCTTGTCTCTTGTTTCTGTGTTTCTTTTTTTCCTCTGATTTGTTTAGTGCATAGGCATAGTCTTCAAGCTCTGAGATTCTTTCCTCTTCATGGTCCATCCTGTTCTTGCTGCTTTCACTGTATTAAGGAGTTTCTTGATTTCCTTCATTGTCAGGATTTCCAGCTGGTTTTTCTCTATTATTTCAATTTCTTTGGAAAATTTTTCATTCATTTCCTGAATTGTTATTGTGGTTTCTCTATGTTGGGATTCTATTTTCTCTTCAATTCCATTGAGTTTTCTAACAATCCATATTCGAAATTCTTCCTCCATCAGTTTAACCATATCATGTAAGTTGGTGTCAGTTGATGGAGATCAAGTTTTTTCTTTTGGAAGTGATTTTTCTCTCTGCTCCTTCATGTCTCCTGTGATCTTTCACTGGTTCTTTCTCATCTGGGTGATTTGTCAAGTACTGGAAGTGCTGGGACTGGGTTATGAGCTAAATTCTGGGATTCCAAAGGAATGGTCTTTGGCAGTGCTGGGGATATGTGTTCTGATCCTGTATTGTCTTAGAGGAGTTTGTGTCTGTTGGGTTATCTTTGACTTAATGTCTTCACCTTCTGCCTACAGAGTTTTGTGTGTTTGGGTCCCTTGCTTAGAGACTCATGCGTTTGATCACTCTTGTGAGAGTGAGTATGCTATCAAATCCTAGGCTGAAGTGAGAGGTCCTATGATAGGCTCTGAGTTTACTCTATCTTTGTTACCTGTGGTTTGCAAGAAGGAGTCAATTATCAAGGTATTCCAAGTCCTTAGTATTGCACTCTAAGCTTCCAATTAGGATATGCAGATACTTCAGTCTTTAGGGAATGTCCTGCCACACCCAGAGGTTCCTAGATACCTGTTACTTCTTCAGGAGGCGTGAGAGGAGCTTCAGGTATTAGTGAGTCTAAGAGAGAATACTTCAGAGGTAACTTTATCTGTAGTTTAAAGGGAGCTGTTAATATGTTATTTAGAGATCTTTCTTCATACTTTCAGAGGAGCTCCTCATGGGGGGTGTAAATTGGTGCAAATTCTAAGGACTATGGTAGAGATTTTCCTTTGTGAACTGCAGGCCCGTAAGTTGGCAACAATCTGGGTGCCAAAGGCAAGCCCTTTTGTTCTGAACTTATCAGATAATCAAAACCAACCAGCTGTATGTAGACATCACTCTGACACCTTTTGCTTAATTCCAATGACCGACATATTCAAGCTATTCATACAGGGTAAGTGACTTTTCTCCTTTCTCATGACCTTTCAGGGCTGAGTCCAATTTGCTCAGCTGGAGGGGAGGCAATGGATGAGACTGCCACAAGTCCCAGGATGGGAAATTTTTTTTTTTCAATTTTCTCCTCCTCCAAGGGTGGAGTCTTCCCTGTCAGAGGGGAAGATAACCCACCAGTCTGAGGAAAAGGCACTTTCTAGGGCTACCTAACCAAGATGTGGATACCGTTTTTCCCCTACCCTTCCAAGAGAGGTGTGTGTCAAGTTGGTATGTGGCCTAAATCTCAGTGCTGTTGGAGAATCCCAACGCGAGGCCACTGAGAGTCCCAGACCAGAAAGAGACATGATACACCACTCATCCCCTGCTGGGGTGAGGTCAGTCCCATCCACACAAAATCCCCGTGGCCTAGTCACCACCAAGGGTCTTCTTCAACCCCATCAGATCTCAGCCCAGACAGCAGATTCCGTCATCCCTCTGCAATTCCCAGTAATTGGGGTTCCCCTTTGGCTGGGGGCACCAGCTATCAGGCCACAGTAAAGAGCTAAATATGGACTCGGTTTGATAGACTGTTCTGATAAGCCGCTAGAGCCATATTTCCATAGCCAGTGCTAGCAGGGAGGTGGAAAGTGAAGCGGAGGTATTAGTCTTGTGACACAGGTTTTGGGTTGAACAGCCTCTTTCTCAACTCTGCCCAGGAGAAGACTAAGACCCTTTAGTGTGAAGCACCTGGACCCAAGTCATAGGAGGGTGATAATGTCTCCCTAGGTCATATCTTGAAAAGCAGCATCCTTCACAACTCCCCTTTGCCAAGATGGGTTCTGCTCCCTGGGCAAAGAGTGTAGGTGGTTGTGTGCAGTAGGAGATATCCCAAGTTCAATCTGGTGAGACAGCTGTGCAAACTATCACTTTTCCCTTTTCTTCCCCTTTAAACACAGAGTCTGAGTCAAGCTAGAGGAATGGGAATACCTAGTGCGGTGTTGGAGGAGTAGACAGATTTCTCTCCTGTTTCCCTCTTCCAGAAACCCGACCCATTCATCCAGGCTAGGGGAGGGGTGAGGTCTGTGACCACTTCCAGAGCAACCCTCCACAACATTTACAAGCTCTGGAGTTGTGGTGGCTTGCCCTCCCAGTGCCAGATAGGAAGGCACCTGTAAGGCAGAAGGTAGGGCTGGATTTGGTGACCTGTCTCCAAACTGCCACTGAGCCCACTATTTCCCCAACTTGCAGAGACACAATGGTTTAGGGAACAAGTATCTGCACTCTCTGTCTACCCAGCACCAGCCAAAACCTCAGCGATAGCCATGGGCAAATCCTCCTTTAGGGTATACACCCCCTGACCTGGTCTTGGAAGCATCCTGCAGCGATATGCCAGACTCGGCACTTGTTCAAGTGACTGCTGGGTTCTGACCCTCCCCCACCTGAAACTGACTCGAAAGAGTGCTCAAGAGAGTTCAAAATGTGCCATGCTCCAGTCTCCACTCCACACAGCTCTGCTGGTGCTACCACTTCCCACCAACTTCAGGCACTTCCCTGCCTGCGAGGGTGTGGAGTTTGATGGGGAAGGGAGCATCTCCCTGAGCAAGGCAAAGCCAGTGCCATAGTTGGCCAGCGGCCAGTCAAATCCGCACCTTGCTCCCTCCCTATTGTGTATTTCCACCTCCCCGAGTTTTGCGGAAGTTTATCCTATTCACCTTTCATTTTCGCCAGTGATTTATCTTTTTTTTCCGTTTCCTGGTGATTCTGTGCCAGCTTGCAAAGCTGGTCCTGTGGAAGTGCAGTTCACTAACGTGTGGTGGTCCACTTTCTTCACTTCCCACTCTGGGAGCTGAGAGCCAAAAGGACACCCATAATCTGCCATTTTTCAAGCGTTTATTTTTACTTTTGGTTTCATTTATTCGTATTGTTCTGATTTCTTAGAGTTTAAATTGAAGTCATTGATTTGAGACCTATCTTCTTTTCTAATATAGACATTTGGTAATATAAATTTCTGTATAATTGCTGCTACAGATACATACTAGAAATATTGATAGATTGTGTTGTCATTATTTCAATAAAATGTTGTCTACTGTCCATTTTAATTACCACATTGTCCCCCATTTTAGTTAGACATGTGTTATATAGTTTCCAAGTATTTAAAGGCTTTGTAGAGATTATTTTGTTATTGATTTTGAATTTAATTCCATTATGATCTAAATAGTAATTTTGTATGACTTGAATTATTTTATATTTACTAAGATTCATTTTAAAATCTGAATAATGTTCTCTGTACAATTGAAAAACATGCACATTCTGCTGTTGTTGACTGGACTATTCTATATGCTTCAATTAGGTCAATTTAATTCACTCTCTTCATACTTGTGTTGATTTTGATGAGAAATATACTACTCTCACTAATTTTTTTATTGGTATGTAACATGTATTTTATTTTCTTCCTGCTTTTGAAATTTTATTTTTGTGACTGTTGAACATTTATTGTCATGAGCCTTATAATTTTCTTCTTTTTGTGTACTTGCAGTTCATTGAGTGTTTTGGACCTGTGAGTTTATTCTTTTCTTCAAATTCATATAATTTTCAGCCATTATTTCTTCAAATATTTTTACTGTCACCTCTCCCCATCCTTCAGAGACTCCAATAGTACATAGATTAGACTGCTTAAATGTGTTCCACTATTCATTGCTTCTCCATTAACTTTTTACTAATTTTTCTTTCCTGTTTAATTTTGAGTAGTTTCTCTTGTTATGACTTCAAGTCCACATCTTTCCTCCTGAAATAACAAATCTGCTATTTATTCAATCTAATGTATTTTTACCACAAACAGTGTAATTTTTATATCTAGAACTTTGATTTCTGCATATTTTTAGTCATCCATGGATCTACTTAACTTTTTAAACATATGGAAAACAATTGTAATAAGTATATTGATATTGTCTGTTAATTCTAACCCTATTTTCATTCTAAGTTGATTTTGATTGATGAATTTTCTTCCTCATAATGGTTTATATTGCCCTGCTTCCTTGCATGTTTTATAATTTTATGTTGAATACCACATGTGATTTTTATCCTTGTCATTGCTGATGTTTTTATATTTTTATAAATATTATCATGTTTTGCTGTGGGATGCAATAAAGTTACCTGGACAGAACTTAATCCTTTCATATCTTGCTTTTAGGGTTTATTAGATGGAACTAGAACCATATTTAGTCCATGGATGATTATTTCCATAGCATAATGCCATTATGCCAAGCATTACTGAGGCATAATGCTTCTGTGTAAAGAACAGAATTCACCATGAATTATGAGGTTTTTCAGTCTGACTGATTGGAGCAGACATTAATTCTGGTCCTATGTGAGAATCAGTTAATGATTCACTGATTTTTTCTTTTTTTTCTCCCTGGACCTGGGTTAGTTTTCTTACATATGTGCTATGATTCCCTGTAAACTTGAGGGAAATCCTCTGCAGATCTCTTGAGACCTCTCTGTGTAGCTCTCTCCTCTCTGTTACTCTGTCCTATGAGCACTAGCTGCCTTGGTTTCACCAGAGCCTCAAAACCATCTACTCAACTTTATGATTAAAACATGTCTCCTCTTGAGTTTACCCTCCCTGCAATGCAGGATGGAAATTCTCACAAGTAGGCAGGTAGAACAACTGTAGGTCTCACTACTTTATTTATTCTTCATCTCGTAAGTATCCCTATCCTTCATTGTTTGATGTCCAATATCATTAAAACACTTTTTCATATATTTTTCTGATTTATTTTTGGTTGGTTCATGAGGGAGGATAAATCCAATGCCCATTATTCCATCTTATTTGTAAACAGAAATCTCAAGTCTAAACAAGTATCATTTTCTTGAGGTTGGTGTTAAATTCTGTCTGCAAACAATATAAATTACAAAGAGTATCATGTGTCAGGTACCCCACATGCTTGATCTCATTGAATACTCACACTGACTCCACAAAGTACACATTATTGTGATTCTCACTTTTAGATGATTTAACTGAGATTCAGTGAGATAAAATAACTAGATAACCATCACAGCTGGCAAGTATTAATAGAAGCAGTGTGACCTAAGACATAATTCAGACTTTTCTGACTCCAAATATCTTGATCTTACCAATATTTCTATCCTTTCATGGATGTTAACCTACGGATAATTTTTTTGTTCTCATTGGTGACAAACAGGATCATGACCATTTTTAGGACATTTAGAAGTATGATTAATTTTTATTGGTTCAAAATTAAAATGTGCTTATTAAACCAAAATACTTATCATACCAGACATATTATGTGTTTTGGGTTTAGATAAATAAATCTTAATGTCATCTTGTCAAACCCAAATGCCAATGGTATGTGTACCACTTCCAACAGTACAACCTTTGAAAACCTGTTTTTCTTTAATTGCAAAAGATACAAGATCTGTGGAAGTAACAGAATTCTTAATGTTGAGTGGTGCCAAATGTAGGTAAAATGGATTAGCAAAACAAATACCATCTGGAAACTGTACCTAGGGCTTAGCAAGAGAAATGTGTCATTTTATTCACAAGTGAACCAGAGTCACTATAAAATTTTACTCTTCCAAATAAAGTTGTTTGTATGGAGCTTGCAACTACCACTAAACAAACTGAATTTAACACAATACACTTTACTATAGCCCCAAAGAAAATTAAATATCTAGGAGTATACTTAATGAAAGATATGAAAGATTTATACAAAGATAACTATGAAACACTAAAAAAAGAAATTGCAGATGATTTAAACAGATGGAAAAATCTACCTTGCTCATGGATTGGTAGAATTAATATCCTGAAAATATCAGTATTTCCTAAAGTGATCTACAGAATCAATGCAATCCCCATCAAAATACCACTGGCCTTCTTTAAAGATCTAGAAAAAAAAAAATTCTTCACTTTGTATGGAACCAGAGAAAACCTCATATAGCCAAAGCAATTTTAAGTAAAAAGAACAAACTGGGAGGCACTAGTCTTCCTGACTTCAAGCTGTATTATAAAGCAGTAATAGTTAAATCAGCATGTGACTGGCACAAGAACAGAAGCATTGATATCTGGAATAGATCTGAGATACCAGAGATGAAACCATCAGTATACGGCAACCTAATATTTGATAAAGCAGAAAAAAAATATACAATGAGGAAAAGAATCTCTCTTCAATAAATGGTGCTGAGAAAACTGGTTAGTGGCATGCAAAAGAGTGAAACAGGATCCCTACATCTCACCTCTCACAAAAATTCACTCAAGATGGATAACAGACTTGAACCTAAGACATGAAACCTTAAGAATCCTAGAAGAAGATGTCGGGAAACCCCTAACAGACATTGGTCTAGGCAAAGAATTTTTGAGGAAGACTCCCAAGGCTATCACTGCAGCATCAAAAATAAACAAATGGGATATGATCAAATTGAAAAGTTTCTGCACATCCCAGGAAACCATCATTAGAGCAAATAGACAACCCACAGAGTGGGAGAAAATATTTGGTCTCTCCACCTCTGATAAAGGTCTCATAACAAGAATGTATCTAGAACTTAAAAGATTTAACAAGAAAAAATCAAACAACCCCATCAAGAAATGGGCAATGGAAATGAACAGAAACTTCTCCAAAGAAGACAGAATAATGGCCAGAAAACACATAAAAAATGCTCAACATTTCTAATCATCAGAGAAATGCAAATCAAAACCACAGTGAGATATCACCTAACCCCAGTGAGAATGGCCTATATCAAGAAAACCCAAAACAACAAATGCTGGCGAGGACCGTGGAGAGACTGGAACACTCTTACACTGCTGGTGTGACTTTAAATTAGTGCAACCTTTCTGGAAAAGAATTTGGAGATATCTCAAACAGCTAGAAATAGAAATACCATTCGACCCAGCAATAGCATTGTTGGGCATCTACCCCAAAGAGAATAAGACATTCTATTACAAAGACATCTGCACCCGAATGTTTATGGCAGCACAATTCACGATTGCATGGTCATGGAAACAACCCAAGTGCCCGTCAATTCACCAGTGGATAATTAAAATTTGGTACATGCTCACAATGGAATATTACTCAATTCTAAGAAATGGCAGTGAGTTTGCACCATTTATGCTATCCTGTATTAAGCTTAAGGCCGTTATCCAAAGTGAGGCTACACAAGATCTGGAAAATGGGCTCCGCAACTACTCACCATCAAATTGGTACTGACTGACTAAAACTATGTTGCTCAAATGGTGGTAGTGTGCACCAGGGATTTGGGGTGGGGAGGCCACAGATGTGACGAGCATTGTGGAGGGGAAGGGAATACCTCTAACCTATCTTAGGGAGAGGCAAAGATATACAATGTAACCAAAATGTCAAACAAAATACTTCAAAATAAGATATATGCAGTGTGCATAGTAATTCGTTCATAGTTTTTTTTTTTTTTTTTTTTTTTAAAAAAAAAAAAACTATAGTCCAGACCTCCAACAGTCTGAGGTACAGTGAACTGGCCCCCTGTTTTAAAAATTTGATGACCCCTGTTCTAAAAGCTCCAAAAGTTCAACAGTTACCAAAGCAACATTTTAATTATTATGATATAAAATAGTTCTCGTTTCAAAACAGTTCACTTCAGTTTCCCTTAGTGAACACTAGTATATTCAAAATAGGGTTACATTTCTTGAAAAGATTGATATGTACACAAATCTTTGTAGTACATCTACCAAGAAAATAGAAATACCTACATTTTTCAATAACAATTTATATTTGGCATTAGAATTGTACAGCAAATCCTAAGCTTGTTTTTCCTGTCTTCCTAACAATAGTAAAATATTTATATTTCAGCTTTTGTGTTTATTAATTTAAAACATTTCATGTCTTTGAAATGTATATTGGCCTAATGAACATTTCTTCAAATGTTAGCTGTAAGTAGAAAATGTATAAAATATGTGGAAAATTAAATTGGTGTAAATAGAATAGAATCACATAGATGGTTCAGTCAATCACAATGATTCTCAAAGTGTCATTACTAGACCCTTGGGAGTCTCCAAGATGCTTTTAGGAGTCCATGAGGTCAAAACTATTTTCATATTTGTATAAAAACATTATTTTCCTTTTTAATTATGTTAACACTTCCAATGATGGAACAAACTAATGGTGGGGAAAACTATTGGAGGCTTAGCATAAACCAAGGCAGTAGCATTGAACTATATTATCTTTGCATTCTTCACCACCACCCTCACAGAAAATAAATTGCCAGTTTCATTTATGTCCTTGATAAAGTACTAAAACTTATTGGTTTTATTCAATCTCCATCATTAAATACATGGCTTTTTAACATTCTGTGTAACAACATGGGAAGTATTCACAAAACAATTCTACCACATAATGACATAAAATGGCCTTCTCTAAGAAAAATACTTGTGCAATTGTTTGAGCTGCAACCTGACTTACCTGCATTTATGGGGGAGAACTTGTGATAATTTATTAAATTCATATTATTTATAAAGGTCAAATCAGCATTATTGAGATATCTGTCACCTTATAGATTTATCTTTTCTTTACTCTTGAAAAATTTGGATTATTATCTTCTACTATCTGCATATTTTTTATGGAATACTATTCTCCTTGACTTACAAATGATTGACAAACTATTGTTTTTTAAGACTTGTGTATCTACTAGACAATTTGTTTTCTTTTGTGGAAAATGAAAGAAGTAAGACTGTCATTGAAAGAAAAATAACTGATCATTTTTGTTGCTAATGAAAAAATTTGATCTTTCAAGTAAATAGAATTTTGTATTATTTGTAACTATCCCTTTATGCATACTCTTATTATTTAAGCTTATTCTTAAAGACAATTCTGATGAGATTGGTGGTGATAATAGCAAATATGATTTTTTGGTACTGTGTAATGAGATATGTTAACATATTCATGTATGTAATTCAGTGAACCAGAATTTCCCAAATGACCAATTGATGATGTTACAAAATTATGCATGGGTAAAAGACTCATTTAAATTTCAAGATAATATAATGGATTTTTATAACAGAGTATAAAAAAGTTCATTGATAATGTTTCAGATTTCATGTTATAACTAATGTATACGAAATTACCCTTTACCGTATTTGGGAATAATACCCAAAAGGAATGTCCACAGTTACTTTCAAAGACTATAAAAATAGATTTTACTCTTCTAACTCCATATTGTGTGATGTCAGATTACCTTCATATATTTCAATCAAAACAGCATATTGCAAATGATTGAATATATTTGCTGTTATGAAAATTTACTTTTCTCAATAACTGCTTCTCATTTTGCAAAAGATAATTTTTAATAAACGTGTTATTTATGCTAACATGTAATGCTTTTATTAGTTTTTAAGTGAATTAATAAATGCATTTTTATAATGTTGGTTTTATTTTCCAGTATTATAAATTTTTATAGGGATAACTCACATAAACAGAAGCTCTCTGGGGGGTCTCAGTTTTTTAAAACATACTGATGTCCTGAGACCAACAAATTTGAGAACCATTGCTATATATTAACTCATTCAATAAATAATCACTGAAAGCCTAATACTGTAGTAGTATCTGGGGATAATGTGGTGAGTAAATAAGACAGATGTAACCCATATACTCATGAAAATGATGAATTTGATGGTGTAAATGAACAATAAATAAGATATTCATCAATAAATTAATCACGGGTTATGAGAAGTGCTATGTAATCAGATAAAGTCCTATTAAGTAAAGATCTTCTCCTACAATGTTCTAGATTCCTCTCTCCGTTCTCTCACTTCTTTCTTTATAATGACCTCTTAGATATTTTGGCCATTATTTTTGCATACCAAAAATTCCTTTTCTTTTCCATTGGTAACTTAGCTGTATGTATGCATGTATGTATTTAGAGGCACCACCTTTCCAGAAGTGGGCATATAACTCAGTCCTAACAACAGGTGAATCATACTTGTATCTCAGGAATAAATTCAAATTGATCAGAGTGAATGATTCTTATAATGTGCTGATGAATTTGGTTTACTTATATTTTGTTGAAGATTTTTACATCTACGTTCATCAATGATATTGTCCTGTATTTTTCACTGTATGTAGTGTTCTCATATGGCTTTGCTATCATGTAATGCTAGCCTCATAAAAGGAATTTGTAAGTATTTCTTCTCTTCATTTTTTTGGAATAGTTTGTGAAGTATCAGTATTAGCTCTTCTTTAAGTGTTTGGTAAAAATCAGCAATGAAGCCTCAGGTCAGGGGATTTTCTTTGATGATAGACTTTTTATGCCTTTTTAAAAAATTTCAGCATAATATGGTGGTACAAATGTTTAGGTTATGTCTGTTGCCCTTGCTCCCCACCTCGAGTCAGAGCTTCAAGTGTGCCCATCCCCTAGATGGTGTACATCACACTCATCACATATGTATATACCCATCCTCTCCTCCCCCCTCCCACCTGCCTGACACCTGATAAATGTTATTCCTATATGTCCACTTAGGTGTTGATCAGTGAAACCAGTATGCTGGTGAGTACATATGGTGCTTATTTTTCCATTCTTGGGATACTTCACTTAGTAGAATGGGTTCCAGTTCTATCCAAGAAAATAAAAAAGGTGCTATATCACTATTGTTTCTTAAAGCTGAAAGTAGACTTCTTATTATTGGTTCAATCTATTCATTCATTATTGACTGTTAAAGTTTTCTATTTTTTTCATGATTCAGTCTTTGTAGGTTGTATGTGTCTAGGAATTTATCCATTTGTTTTAAGTTATCAAATTTTTTGGTAAATATTTTTTCATAGTAGTATCTTATGATGCTTTGTATTGCTGTGGTAATCCAGTTGTAATGTCTCGTTTTCCATTTTTGACTTTATTTAATTTTACTTTCCTTCTTTTCTTCTTAGTCTAGCTAAATAAAGATTTGTCAATTTTCTTTACCTTTGCAAAAAAGTAACTCAATTTCAATGATCTTTTCCATTGTTTTTCTACTCTTTACTCAATTTATGTTTCCTCTAATCTTTCTTATTTCCTTCCTTCTGTTAGCTTGGGGCTTAATGTGTACTTCTTTTCTAGCACCTTGAGATGTATAACATTAGGTTGCTTATTTGAGACTTTTTTTCTTTTTTATGTAGGCATGTATTGCTCTAAACTTCCCTCTTAGAATTGCTTTTGTTGCATTCCATAAGTATTTTTTTGCTATGTTCTCTATTTTGTTTGCCTTAAGGTAGTTTTTAAATTTCCCTTTTAATTTCTTTTTTGTCTGATTGATTGTTCCAGAGCATCTTGTTTAATTTCCATGTTTTTTGAGTATTCTGAAATTCTTCCTATTATTTATTTTTAGTTTTTTTTTCCATTGTGGTTAAAAATGATACTTGATATGATTTCATATTCTTAAATTTGTTAAAATTTGCTTTTTGGCCTAATATATAATCTGTCCTGAAAATTTTCCATTTGTTCTTGAGAAGAATCTGAATTCTGCTGCTGTATATTCTATATGTATCTATTAAGTCCATTTGGTTTAAAGTTTAGTTGAAGTCCAATGTTTTCCTCTTGATTTTCTGTCTGGGTGATCTGTCCATTGCTGAAAATGGGGTATTGAAGTCCCCTGCTATCAGTATATTGCAGTCTATTTCATACTTCAAATCAGCTAATAATTGCTTTATAAGTTTATATGCTCTGATGTTGGATGCATGCATATTTACAATTGTATTCTCTTTATCATTATACAATGGCCTTTTGTCTCTTTTTCTATTTTTTTTACTTAGTCTATTTTATCTAATATAAGTATAGCTACCCCTGCCCACTTTTGGCTTCCATTTGCATAGAATATCATTTCCATCCTGTACTTTCAATCTATCTGTTAAGGTGAAGGTGAAGTGAGTCCCTTGCAGGTAGGATAATGTTGGGTCTTGTTTTTTCATTCATTCAGGCACTCTATGTCTTAGTTGAAGAAATTAATCCATTTACATTCAAAGTAATTATTGATAGGTGAGAATTTACTACTGTCATTTTGTTTATTGTTTTCTGGTGTTTTGTTCCTGTCTTCCTCTCTTAGTATTTTCTTGTATGACTAGAGGATTAGTGGTATTCTATAATATTTACTTTTTATCCTTTGTGCACTTACTATAGATCTTTGCTTTGTGGTTACCATGAGCCTTACCCAAAATATCTTAAAAGTCATAATATCTATTTTAAGCAGATGAAAATTTAAATTTCATTGTATAAAAAAACTACACTTTTACCTTCCCTCCTACATTATATGTTTTAGATGTCATAATTTGCATCTTTTAATATTGTATTTCTCTTTACAAATTATTGTAGCTATTATTCAAATTTTTGTCTCTTATTGTAGCTATTATTCACAGTTTTGTCTTTTAATGTTTATAATAAATATATAAGTGATTTATACAGAATCAGGATAGTATTAAAGTATTCTGAATTTGACTGTGTACTAAGTTGTATCAGTGGAATTTATAGTTCCATATTTTTTTCCTTTTTTATAATTTATTTTTATTTCAGCATATTATGGGGGTACAAATGTTTAGGTTATGTATATTGCCTTTACCATATGTTTTTGTATTATTAAATAGCATCCTTTTCTCTTAGTTTTAAGAACTTCATTTAGCATTTCTTGTAAGGTAGGTCACATGGTGATAAACTCCCACAGCTTTTCTGCATCTGGGAAAGTCTTTACCTCTCCTTTGCTTCTGAAGGAAAGCCTTGCCAAGTATAGCATTCTTGGTGGACAGTTTTGTTTTTTTTTTTTTTTTTCCTCCCCTGGTGTTTTAAATATATTATTCCACTCTTTCCTAATCTGCAAAGTTTCTGCTGAGAAATTTGTTGATAGTTTTATTGAAGATCCCTCATACCTGATCAGTTGCTTTTCTTTTGCTGCTTTCATGGTCTCGCATAATTCCCATAGGTTTTCTTCATTCTTTTTCATATTTTTTCCTTTCTATTCCCTTGAATGGGTAATTTCAAATGAACTTCCTTTGAGATCACTTATCCTTCTTTCTGCTTGATCAAGTCTTCCACTGAAGCTCTTTATGAATTTTTCAGTTCATTCACTGTGTGTTTTACTCTAGAATTTATTGTTGGTTCTTTGTTATGGTTTCTATTTCTTTGTTGAGCTTACCATTTCATTTGTGAATTGTTTTCTTGATTTTGTTTAGTTGTCAATCTGTATTCTTTTGTAGCTTACTGAGCCTCATTAAGAAGATTATTTTGAATTATTTGTCACATAGTTTGTAAGTCTCCATTTCTTAAGATCAGTTACTGGTGATTGATTTTGTTACTTTGTCAGTATCATGTTTTACTGTTTGTTCATAATCCTTGTGGCCATGCATTGGTGTCTGTATATTTAAAGAAGTAGGCACTTACACCAGTCTTTACAGAATGGCTATAGCACACAAAACCCTTTACCAGTCAGCCCATACAGAGTTATGTGAAGGCCAATTAGCATATTCTATACAGAGACTTGCTGCTGGAGTCTTTGGGCATGCTGACCTGGTGCCTGGGTCAACAGGTGGGCGAACATGGGTCACGGGCCCATGGGGACCATCCTGGTACCAATATCCACTGAGGTTGGCCTAGACTCTGGATCTGCTAAAGCAGATTTGGATTCTGGGTCCACAGATCCTGGGTCTGTAGGAACCATCCAGGAACCCAGGGCCAGCTGAGTGCTGTGGCAGGCCTGGTAAGTGAGTCCACAAA
This sequence comes from Mirza zaza, assembly GCA_008750895.1. NCBI lineage: Eukaryota > Metazoa > Chordata > Mammalia > Primates > Cheirogaleidae > Mirza > Mirza zaza. The sequence goes on along the minus strand of VSMD01069755.1, from coordinate 13,036 downwards.
ATCAGTTGGAGCCAGGGTCCGTGAATGCTGGCCTAGTGCCTAAAGCCATAGGGAATGGCCTGGAGCCTGGGACCATGGGAACTAGCTGGGATCTTAGTTCTGAAGACTCAGGCCTAGAGGATTGGCATGTGGTTGTCATCCTGGAGTATATGACCATGAGTGCTCCCCGTCCCACCTGTCCGACACCTGATAAAAGTTTTTTTTTTTTTTTTTGACATTTTGCTTACATTTTATATCTTTGCCTCTCTCTAAGAAGGGTTAGAGGTATGCCCTTAAAGTCAGTTTTTTTATGGTTATCATGGTGAATAGCACAGAACTTGAAGATTAATTGTAATCCATTTACAAATAAAGCTTTGTTATAAATTGTATAATGATTACAGCACATAACATTTCAAATCTTTACTAATATCCAAGGAATACAGTGTGTGTTAATGCATATACATATGTACATAAACAAAAGATGACAACAAAATTTCTCCTGAGTCTTAATATAAAAAGCCTTGCAAAGTAATAAAAAATAAACACAGAAACATAGTTTACCTGACATTGAATTATATTCAGGATGCAATAAGAAGAATGTCTTCTTTTCAAAGTACTGAAAGTGTTTCATTAATGAGAAGTTGTGTTTTAGCTCTAAGTCAATGGGAACAACATTGCTCTTGGCTTTAGAAGACCTCAGTAAAATCTCAACCTTGTCACTCATACCTTTATTCTGTGGTTTATAATTCTCCTACATCCTCAACTTTTTGATTAGATATCCTCTCCTGTTTTTTCTGATAATAGATATTCATCATCTTTCCTAAAGCCCTCTCAAAATAGATGCGGCTCAGTTTTTCCATTCCCCAGCTACTTCAAGATCATAAAGTGGTATCTTCATCCTAATTCTAGATCAATATTTCACCATGCTTATGTAAAATCCGTTGCTTTTTGCAGTCTCATAGCATTCAACTATACCACCTCTTGAATCTTATTCTACCTACCAACTTACAGGTCAATTCCCTATTTTAAGGGATTTTTCATGGGCCAAATTTATTCTACTTTATTTTGCAAATAATGTTTTATTGGAACACAGCCATATGCATTCACTTTTGCAGTATCTATGTCTGCTTTTATACTACAACAGAGTTGAATAATTACAACAGAGACAATATGACTGCAAATATTATAATATTTGCTATTTGGCCTCTTATATAAGAAGTTTGCTGACATTGAAGTATTTGGCACATTCTCATAATTCTCCTCTTCTCAAGCCCTGTCATCCTCTTTCATGGATTTGGAATGATCCAAATAGCACTTCTCAGTGCCTTGACTTATTTTTGTTCTTTTATAAATAACTTTATTTTTATGTGCATTTTATGTTTTTAAATGTAAAGTTCCAAAGCAAACATAGTTCTATAGATATAAATTAATAAGCATATACTATTCATTTGACAACTATGTTTTTTTAAGCAGTTCTGAGATATCCTTTTTTAATTATTATTTATATCAAGGAAATATGAGACTACAAACATATATTTATATCTTTGCCTCTCTGTAGGAAGGGTTATAGATATGCCCTTCCCCTCCACAATGTTCACCACATCCCTCAGATGTGAGACTACCCCTCCTACCCCCGAATCCCTGGTAAACACCACCACCCTTTGAGCACCATAGTGTTAATCAGTCAGTACCAATTTGATGGCGAGTATATGTGGAAACCATTTTTTCTGATCTTGTGTTACCTCACTTTGGATAATGGGCTTAAGCTTAATCCAGGATAATATAAGTGGTGCTAGCTCATTGTCATTTCTTAGAATTGAGTAATATTCCATTGTGAGCACATATCAAATTTTAATAATCCACTCATGAATTGATGGGCACTTGGGTGGTTTCCATATCCTTGCAATATCAAATCCCATCATATATACTCTTTTCCAGTCACCCTCTTCTAGGACCATCTCCCAGATCTTATCAATACCTGAAACTGATTTGTTTCTTCAATCTTAAACTCAAATATCCCACTCTGTTCACAACTATGCTTGTTCTTCTTTGTCAGGAAAATCACTCTAGAATTGGATTGGATTGACATTCACATAAAGCCTATACTTGTTTTCATGTGGTAAATAAGTACATACCCATAGGGATGAAGAGGAGACTGCAAAGACAGAATTTGGGAGAGTTCAGGTTTTTAAGATTAGGGAAGTTATAGATGAATCCTGGAAGGCAATATCGGAGAGGTAGGAGGATAGGAGAATGAAGCACTTTGGAATCCATGAGAAGGTAGCTGACAAGGAAAAAGTGTTCATAATGCCAAATATGTGGAGAAGTCAAAATGTATAAGGTTTGATTCAAAGTAGTGAATATGCTACAAAATACTGGAAGGAAATTTGTCTGAATAAAAGGATATCAGCTCATATTTTCTTCTCAAAAAACTTTTGTCCAATGACTTTCAATAAATTGTGCAAACCTATTTTTTTAGAGGATATATATTCCTAAGAACAGAAAATCACAGTTTAAAATCCAGCAATGGTTTTGAAGTCACACATTTAATTATATTACATATTTGTTATTATAAAATGTTAATGACATTGAAATGAAGGCACAGATGTGAAAGCCATTCAGTAAGGAGTATCTTTGTATTATGGCAGCCCTAGTAACCAGAACTAAAGCCAAAACAGTTGTAATAAAATAGAGCAGATTTAGATGGACCAAAATACCATTTGCAATGCCTCTCTTTTATCCCTCTTCTAACTCAAGCTCTGTCCCCAGGGATTTCCAACAAAAAAGTGTGATATTCCCAATTATTTATGCTCAGATCATTTTCCAGCACATTGATAAGGTCGCTTAGTTTTCTTAATTCCCAGGGTCATTTGAATAAAGAACTTGAATTAGAAATATAGAAACATGGTAGAAGCAGCTTTCATTCTTTTAGCAGGTATTTTTTAGGGCCTACTATGTGTGTCACTAGGCTTTGAGAGGGTAGGGGGCAACAAGCCCCTGCAAAGTATAAATTAGAGGAAACAGAGAATATGTAGGTTTGGGAAAGTGACAGGTAAACCTAGATTTTGCTTTCATTTGTTCAGCTTCTTTAAGGATGATTTGCTCCCAAAGTTTAATATAAACTGAGAATTATTTATGAAAATAATTATTAAAAATTTCATAAGACTAATGAATCATGATATATTCAGCTACCTGTGGATAATAAGAGTTCACTTCTGAAGGTCCTGGTCTCTCCTAAAATAAAAGGATAAAGAAATTTTTAGTGAGTGCTTCATAGAGGTCGTACCTATATAAACTGAAAGCAATGTGTCATAAATTCATGTCAAATCTGTTTCCTAACTCAATACTATAATAGAGGGTAGACAAAGACTACAACTCTCTATTATGAGATGAGCCACAGGGGAATTACTTTGGTAAAGAGACTAGATCTGTAGGAGACCTGAAAGTTAAGATCATGCTTTCATAAAGTATCAAGTGAAAGGCATCTAAGAAAAGGAAGGGACAAGATGGGGTCAGAGAAAGTGTTGATAACAAGGAAAAGGAAAACTTTTCTTTAACTCTTTGGAAAAGTTGATCAGAATAAGTGTGTGCATGTACTCACCATCAAATTGGTATTAACTGATCAACGGTTATGTGCACACTTAGTAGTAACATTCATCCGGTGTCAGGCTAGTGGGAGCAGGGAGGAAGGGACGGATGCATTCACACCTAATGGGTGTGGTACGCACCGTCTGGGGGATGAGCACACTTGAAGCTCTGACTCAGGTGGGGCAAAGGCAATATATGTAACCTAAACATTTGTACCCTAGTAACATGCTGAAATACAAAAAATATAAAATACAATAAAAAGTGTACATGTGGGGCTGCAAGGGCAGAAGAAGAGGGTTTTCTGTACAAAGCTTAGGCAACTAGTCATTATTAGAGGCAAACATATAATATGTTCCATGGAAATCTTTTCAAGAACATGATAAGGAATCAAAGAAGCCCCTTTGTACAGATGTCTGAAGGATTCAGCCATTGTTTATTCACTAACAGACATTCCGTATTTGAATTTTGGCAGAATGGAGACATGCGGTTGCTAACTTCATATAGCAGCCACTGAAGTCAGGTTGAATTAAGTTAATTATGTTTTTCTTTTTTTTCTTAATAGATTATCATTTTAAATATTTTATTTAAATATAATTTATATACAGAAAAATACACTTCTACGGTTTAAATATTTGTCCATTTTAAAACTCATGTCGAAATTTAATCCTCAATGTGCCAGTATGGAAAGTTGGAGCCTTTAAGAGGTGATTGGGGTATGAGGGCTCTCATAAATCTATTCATTGATTAATGGACTAACTGATTAGTTGGTTATCATGAGAGTGGGACTGGTGGCTTTATAAGAAGAGGAAGATAGGCCTGAGTTAGCATACTCAGTCCCCTAGTCATGTGATGCCCTGAACTGCCTCAGGACTCTGTAGAATGTCGCCACCAGCAAAAGGAATTCTCAGTCTCCATAACTGTAATAAATAAATTCCTTTTCTTTATAAAGTATTCAGTTTCAGGTATTCTGTTATAAGCAACAGAAAACTAAGACGGGCATATATTATAAATGGACAACTCAATGAATTTTTCTAAAAATGAACATAGATTTATAACCAACAAACAGATCAGGATACAAAATATTACCAGCTCCCTGAGAAACCCCTCATTGCTCCTTACAAGTGTCTAATTAAAGTATTCAGATTTAACTGTGTAAAGAATCCCTGTCTCCTATTTCAGGAATCTGCAAGAACTCTAAGAAGAATGAGAGAAGAATAACATGTCAGCCAAGCAATATTGCAGAAACAGAATTACCTGGGTGATACCTGTATGTCATTAATCTATAATGCTACAACAGAAAGCAAATGTACTTGGGGATTTTATGGTTAAGTTGGCTCATATCCTTATATTGTGGATGGCAAAGAGTAGTATCAAAACTATTCCTATCTAAGCCTACTCAATATTTTACAGAACTCTATGAAAATGTTAATAGGCAATTTCCTACATCAACTTGTTAGAAAACAGTGGTTTCAAACATAAGAAACTTGTTACTGTAATAGAGAAACTGGTGTCAAGGGACTTTGCTAGACAACGTCGTAAAAATACCGTGATGGGACCAATTCGTGTGGCCTAACCCAAGTGAAATGCCCTTTCATTAAGGTTTCCTTCTGTCCCCATGAGGTTGTTGTACTCTTATATACTTGGACCACGCATTGTGCTCTATACCTTTATCCTGACAAGCATCATATTCAATTACTTTTAGTATTCTAATTTCTATATTTATTTCACCTTGTGCATAAGAGGGTAAAAATCTTGAAGTCAGGAATAGTAGGTATAACTTTTTTTTTGAGGCAGAGTCTTGCTCTGTTGCCCCAGGTAGAGTGCAGTGGCATCATCATAGCTCACTACAAACTCAAATTCCTGGGCTCAAGTGGTCCTCCTACCTCAGCCTCCTGAGTAGCTGAGATTATAGGCATGTGCCATGATGTCCAGCTAATTTTTCTATTTTTAGTAGACATGGGGTCTCACTCTTGCTCAGCTTGGTCTCAAACTCCTGATCTCAAGTAATCTTCCTGCCTCAGCCTCCCCTCTGGGAGGGGATTACAGGCATGAGCTACCATGTTCAACCATAAATTATAAATTTTATTTGATTCTGGCCTCTTTGATGCCCACTTTAGAGACCATGTTCCACCTCTCCCTCCATACATCCACACAAGTGTGTACACATAGGTATATACATGTAGTTTGAATCTCAATAGTAGTTATTAGCTTTGTTAAACTCATAATATTTCAGTTTAACAAATGCATTTCATAACACCTATTCTGCCAGTCGGTATCCATGCTCTTCTCTGTTTCCCCTTCTGAAACCAATTTCTTAGAATGTAAGAGGTTTCATATAAATATCAGCAGGGACATGTTCAATTTCCAGAGCCATATGGACTATGAGTCCACACAAATAATACAATAAAACTGAGCTCAGGAAAGAATTTTCTCAAGGAAAAAAAAAAACCTAACACTAGCTTGTGCTGTTGTTTTATAGTCAGAAATTCTCATGGTTTAAGTTTCAGATGAATTAAGGGTAAAAGATAATGAAATGATGTGCACTTTAAAAAATGGTCACAATTTAATGTGGCACACCAAAGAGAAATGGAAAAATTTTCTTGGACTCATGATGTCTTAATATTACCCTCTATTCATCATCTTCACCCACCAGATTTTTAAGACACTTTTGTCAATAGCTAAACCGTCTAAGTTTGAACTAATTCTGACACATTTTAGATTAAACTATTAACAAAAAATATTTTTCAAGAGATATCAACAAATTTAAAGTTATAGGTAATCCAATAAATATTAAAACTTAAAGAGGTTATAGCCATTTTTGTTTTCCTTCCATTTCTCTCTCCATTTCCTATTCCCTCTAAATTAGGAATCTATTTGTTTTCTCCCTCTTCTTCTCTTGGTCTCTTTCTTTCTTTCTGCCTTGTCTATCTCTTTCCCTGTCTCATCAGTAACAACAAAAAACACAGTTTAGCTATGTTTTAAATTAGACTATCAATTAGGTTTTTTCTAAGTGTTTTATATTTTTCATTGCCTTGCTTCAAATTCTAACACTCAAAGTTTGGCAGTAGTTCAATAGCAGCTAAAGGGAAGCAGAATTGCCAATCAGACATTATTTTAATTGACTTTCATTTCTAGTAGATAGAAGAGTTATATTTTGTCAATGGGATGTCAAAATAATATTCATGCATTTTATAAATCCATTTCTTAAGTTGACCAATCAATAAATGAGTAAATCAACAGTAAATTACTGACTTTATAGTATACTGCAGACATCTGTAAGACCATACATAAGACCACTGTCCTAGAGAATTTTATGATCTAGTAGGGGACACTGAAAAGTAAAAGGATATTTTTTAAATGGTAGTAAAATGTACAGATTATAACCAAGTGCAATGCAGGCATAGGCTGGGAAGTTTAAAGTGAAAAAAAAAAAAATCTTGAGAGTTTAGGAAAGTTTTCAACAGGAAGTGACTACAACTGTTTTAAACTCTAAGAGCACATCTGCCCCTACCCACATATAAAAAATGCATCCCAAATGCAGCAAAAGCAAGTGATAATATTTATAGTCTCTCATGGGTTTAGTCTTAGATGTCACAGAACATAAACCTTCAAATTAAGGAGAAAAAATCCTTAACACATTGACTGCCATGTGACTTGTATTTAACTCAGGCTAGTTTTGAGCCTGGGGCCTCATGAAACATATGTAGCTCACACATCAGAACAATCATAACTGTCCCCACTATCTCCACTAGGACAGTACTCCTCTGAATTGTCACTAAATAGATCCACATCTTCATCCCTCCCATCCAAAACTTCATTCACCATTTCCTCCAATAATTCCTTATGCTCATTTTCTCTTGAGAACAAAAAATGCAAAATAAGTTATGTGATGATGAGAGCTCTGGTCACAGAAGCTATACTAAAGTAGAACTGGTGGCTAGATGGGAAGGTCCATAGCATGTCTATGCACTGTGAATCGCCTGCTCCTTATTTTCATAGTCAATCAGCATGTCTCCTCCACTTCCTGTTGCCTTTCTCCAACCAGCCCCGTACAAGTACACCACATGTGCTAGACTGTGTTCTTTGATTACCATAATTTCCAATTGTGCATGTTCCCTTGAATGTTTGCTTGGTGTCTCTTTGAACAAAATCCTTATGCTAGTATGTGGCAATGTGACATTGTTGCACATATGTAGTGGGTATGATTCAGAGGTCATCATCCAGGACCACCCAAGGTCCACTTCAGACACAATTAAATACCAGTGGAATGACAAAAGATTCAATTCTCAGAATCAAATTCAATAAGTATGTTGTGAGTCACATACAATTCACATGATGTGCAGTGTAAAAATTGACTCTAGTGCCGCATGAGTTGCATATAACTCACAGAACATAATAAAAAATAACACATTTTTCATTAAATTAGAAAGGATCATTTTGTTTTGAAGTTTTTATTCAATTTTCATAATAAAACACTGTGACCCCAAGGGAATTTTTTTTTTTTTCTAGTGTATCAGTCAATGTGTTAAAGAGCTATGAAAGGTGGTTAATCTGCTAATTAGCATTTTAAAGGACAGTGATAAAGTGAATAGCACATATAGGATCTGTGAAAGCCACGGCTTCAAGTACTGCTTTCTAGGTCTCCCTCTGTTCTCTTTGTGGTTGCTCAGAGGTCTATTGGAAAAAAAAAAAAAAAAAAAAGGCTTCTCTGTCCTCAGAGAAGCATGACTCCTGTACCTTCCAGGAAGATGCTTTGCTCCGATGTGTTTCAATTTCACAAAGTACAAATAAAAATCATGGCCAAATTGAAACCTTATGTATAATTCTGACAAAAAAAAAAGACTTCGGTGCTATCAAAGGAAGTAATTAAACAAAATTGAAATAGAGTGACATGAGTACAAATGATGACATAATGAACTCTGGAAATCCTCTCATCCATAAAAGCAATGAGAACGCCAACTTAAATGGTCAGAATCAACATTTTCAAAACTCCATATATTAACCAAAGGCTTGGAAAAAATCTAGGGAGTGTTTATTAAAGAAATATGGTTGAAGCCAAGTAAGAACACTTTGTTTAATGGCATTCTAACTTACCCTATTCCCACGCCATCATTCCCCAAATCCAGAGTAGAATGAAAACCAATAGCCTGAAATCATAGTGAATATAAGCAGCCTGGAAGCTACTGAGAAGGAGAGATCCTTATAAGACCCATTTCCAAAGATTTGTCATTATTCCAACTGTGTGGTGATTCCCTCAAAGACTTCACTCCCAGATTGTTTTTGCTTGACCTGACTCAGATTTTGCACAGTGAACAAAGTCCTTTCCCAGAGGGCATTTGTCTAAAGCCTTTATGGGAAATTGTTTAACTTCACAGTTACCTGAGACATTGGATAACAGTTGGGGCAAATAATAGGCTAACCAAAAGTTTAAAGAAATACCTGGAGAATTAAAATGCCCAAAAGCCTTTGATAAACTATAACATATTTCTGGGGATCGAGAAGGCCATGTACATGAAGAGGGCTATGTGTACGTGCCCAGAAGAAATTTGAGAAGACCCTAAACTCTCACCTCTTGTTGACGATGAGTCTCTGTCCAAGCAGGAATTCAAGGCTAAGTCACAAGTCAAAATTTGCGTTTAAAAGAAGGATGATGTACCTTTACAATAACAATTAAACAAGAAGTGTCAAAGTGAAATATCACAGATATTTACTGTCAAACAGTACATAAGTAAATCAGACATTTCATACTTAATAACCTTAATAGTTGTGAACTGGAACAGGATAACATGGAATTGGATTTGGATTTTTTTCTTTAAATGTGAAAGAACTCATCAGTAAAACAGTGGAAAAAAAGTAAAAGATGGTTAATATTTATATTTCCTTATCTCTTTTACTCTGTTATTCTTCAAAATTAAAGATATATACCCGTATGTGTTTGGCTTATTCAAGAAAGTAGGAGACATTAACTCTTAATAGATAATATTTTCATTGACTCTTTTATTTGTCAAACATTATTTGAGCATTTGCTCTTGAAAGGCACTGTGTGTGTAGTGGGGATCCTAGGATAAGCAAGCTATATCCTTACCCATAAAATACTAGAGTGTAGGAGTAGAATTCATACCAGGAAGGTGGCAAAAAGTCCTTTACAACCTGAAGAACAAGTAATAAAAAGGATTGAGGATGTGAAGCTCCAGATACCAGCAGTCAAGTGTAAATGCCTTGAGCCAAGGCAGTTTGGGGCTTTGGGAAACCAGAGTTCCTTCTGTGGGAGTTGATTGTAATGAAGCTGAGTGGAAGCATGGGCTGGACTCTCAAACAGTGAGTCTTAGGCTTGAGAGAAAACCCTGTAATAGAATACTGCTCTGAGAAGTTCCTTTTGAATGTTACATAAAGTACAGAGGAATTTCCATCTGTGACAAGTAAGAAACGTGTCCTGTGCTCTTGTCCCTGTGCAGTTGAACAGAGTCCACAAACTAAATGTTCCATATACATTATCTGCAAGGATTTCCTGACAAATAGAGTGATACTCCCTTGGAGTAATGCCCAGAAGCCTCTAGGCTGGCTCTCTTTTCCTTGGCCTGGGAGAGCCAGAGACCACTCCATTGAAAGAGCATTTAATTAACTTATTTTGAATGTAATTTGGCCAACTCTAAGGAAAGGCTAGATTTTTAGTGGAGAATAAATAAATGAAAATAGTGGTTATGATGGAGGAGCAACTGGGAAGGAGAAAAGGAGTTGGTCCTTGATTCAAATTGTAAAATCTTTGTGTTGCAGCATTCTGGACCCACACTCACACAATATAGCCTCTAAAAGAAAAATTTACTGAGTTTTATTTATGAAGCAAAATTTTTGATTGAGTATTCCATGACTTATTCAGCTACATATTCTCTGAGATATTCTGAATAATAAAAACAAGAGCTCAGTTTTCCAGAGGAGAGGGTGGAATGGTCTGGGGTTAAAATCATTGGAAACAACTGTCATTTGTTAAAGTTCCACTGTAAGCTAGGCACTGTACCAGGTATTTTAATTACATTACATGTGTTCTAGCAGTCCTACAAGACAGGGTTTTTCAAACCCATTTTACAAATGAATAACCTGAGGCTTAAAGTGCTTGGTAATTTCCCTGAGATCAAATGGCTAGTAAGTGACAGGGCTGGGACTTGACCAATAGCCTGAAGTCATCTAGGCCCACACTGTCCCCAACTCCTTCCAGCCTGAGGCAGGCCTTCTGCCTGTTAATTCATTGCTCTTTTCATTTTTTTTTTTTTAATGTCTCTCAGGTGACGTAAAGATGATCCCTTTGGCCAAGGTAGTCAATTAGACCAAAAGAAGGAAGGTAAGAATCAGAATAAAATACAATTCAGGGGTTGTCTGTGGGCTTTGTTTACATAAAGTCCTCCTGTTCTAAGTCATAGATTCTTTACTCTGTCCACGTGCAAGCAGTTTTGTCCAGCCCCAGCACTTTCCAGCATTATAGCACCGTTCTCCTGGTCTGCCCCTGTGTGCTTTTTTTATCCACCTCTGGAACCTGGCCTGATGACCAGCTCATCACAGCGGCTTCCTTCTCTGAAGGTTATTCTGTACTCCCCATGGAACAGCTTATAATCACCTGCCCTTTTTCTGACATAGAGTATTTCTATTCCCAGCAGACGTCTCTCATCCTGGATCCTTTGTTATAGCAATAGCCCATTCATTTTAGATTTTCATTTGACAGTGACATTTAGATACCTTTCCTGGGCATCTTCAACACATTCAATCACTTTTTCTAAGCATCTTCAACACACTCTCAAATTGTTTTCCAAATAGTCTGGCAAGTAGAATGTGATTGGTCATGTAATAAATTGGTTTAGGGTGTGTAAACCCAAAGTCAGAGATCTTTTCTTTTTAAATCATCCTGATAATTCTAGTAGGACTTTAATGAGATATATTGTTTGAAATTGGCCCTTAAACACATACACAGAGGAATGAGCTTTTCCAGGTGGTCAGAAACCAAAGCTTCCCTCATAAGCTTTGTAGATGAGAAAATGCCATAGAAATCACTGTGTAAATAAATACCCACAAGAGAATAAATTTCCAAAATGACAATAATAAAAACCCTGAAGTTCTTTTAGAAGGGGAACAACCATTCCTTGGTAGACATGCTAGCTCTGATGAAAATAAGTAGTTAAGCATCCTTCTACTGCCTCTCATCTGTGTATCTGTCCCACAGATAAATATTGGTTTGCAGTGTGCCAAAGGCAGCTATACAGGTGTTCATGAATGTTAAGTCATGTGAAAAGTAACAGAGGCTCACAGGATAAGATATTTACCATACATCAAAAGGAATGAAAAAATTCTCAGTCTAAAGAGACTATATACGTTATTAAAAGTACAGAGCAGAAAAGTGCCATTAAGTGAAAAAGGTTGAACCCTCTATGTCAAGATTTATAGGATTATTTCAAAACTAGGTGGGATCCTGTATTTAAAACTTCCAGTTACATAGTAAGCTTTAGAAAAAAAGTTGGAAGATTTATTTTATTTTATTTTATTTATTTTTATATATTTCAGCATATTATGGGAGTACAAATTTTAAGGTTTCAATAAATGCCCTTTCCACCCCCTGCCCCCACAAGTCTGAGTTTCCAGCATGACTATCCCCCAGATAGTGCACATCTCACTCATTATGTATGTATATACCCGCCCCCCTCCCCCCTCCCCCCTCCCCCCTGCCAAATACCCTATTACTGTAGTACCTATGTGTCCACTTAGGTGCTGCTCAGTTAATACCAGTTTGCTGGTGAATATATGTAGTGCTTGTTTATCCATTCTTGGGATACTTCACTTAGTAGTATGGGTTCCAGCTCTAACCAGGAAAATATTAGATGTGCTATATCACCGTTGTTTCTTAGAGCTGAATAGTACTCCATGGTATACATACACCACATTTTATTAATCCATTCTTGGATTGATGGGCACTTGGGCTGTTTCCACAGCCTTGCGATTATGAATTGTGCTGCTATAAACATTCGAGTGCAGGTGTCTTTTTTGTAGAGGGTCATTGGATCTTTTCGGTAGATGCCCAGTAATGAGATTGCTGGGTCAAATGGTAGATTCACTTGTATCGCTTTAAGGCATCTCCAAATTGCTTTCCACAGAGGTTGAACTAGTTTGCATTCCCACCAGCAGTGTAGGAGTGTTCCTCTCTCACCGCATCCACGCCAGCATTTGTTATTTGGAAACATTTGATAAAGGCCATTCTCACTGGAGTTAAATGATATCTCATTGTAGTTTTGATTTGCATTTCCCTGATGATTAGAGATGGTGAGCATTTTTTCATATGTTTGTTGGCCATTCTTCTGTCTTCTTTAGAAAAATTTCTGTTCAAGTCCTTTGCCCACTTTTTAATAGGGTTATTTGATTTTTTGTTGCTGATTTTCGTGAGCTCTAAGTATATTCTAGTTATCAGCCCTTTATCGGATGAGTAGGATGC
>VSMD01069747.1:0-31818 GCA_008750895.1 Mirza zaza | reverse complement strand
TAAGAAAAAGAAGGTGAAAAAACAGGTTAGTGCAGGAGCCAGTGAACTTGAGAAACATGGGACTCAGCCTATGAGCTAGTTGTGGACAGATAGCTGAGTCTCTCACTTCTAGCTTCTCTTGGCGGGGCTTCCAGCCCCACCCCCAGGGACAGGAGACTTACAGCTAGCTATGTGTGGGTGGGATTATTAGAAGCCTGAGTCAAGGGTTCCCAGCTTCCTTCATCCCCATGCCAGATAAGCATGGATGTCACAGATGGGATTATTGCTGCAAGATTGAGGTCATGAGGCTGAGTGAGTTCTCAGAGATTTGAAAGACAAGACATCCAAGCAGAGGGTTCCTGGCTAGAAACAAATGACCACAAAGATGTCAAAGATATCTATGGGGAGGGAGGAACCAGATACCCTCTACTCAGCCTCCTCTTCTGGTTCAAAGGCCACTAACCTCTGCCTGACTCAAGGTGAGAGGTCAGGGGTTCAGAGACTCTTGGGACAATCAGGGATGTGGGTGGAAGTCCAAGGGAGGAGAAGCAGCCCCCGGACAAAGGATCCTCTACCTACTCTAGAGGTAGAGTCCACTACCATAGGAACTGCAGAGGAGACTCCAGTGGGGCTCAGTAGAGGGGAAGAAATGGCCAACTTGCTCACCTTCAGCGGCTGTGGGGAGGCTCTGAGAAGAACACTTTCCATTCCAGAAGTTGCAGAAGAATAGGTTTTGGAACCAGCAGGAGCACACCCAGAAACTAACTTCAAAGCAGATACTCCCCTGGGACTGGGTGGGAGGAGGGTTCTGAGCAGCCTGCTGCCTCTGCCTGCCTGGGTGAGGGGTCCAGCCGATCCCTCTCCCCACCCCACCCCAGCTCCTGCCTCCCTGCCTGAGGAAGCAGCTACGGACATGCTCTAGGAGTCCAACAGTCTCTTGGTGGGCATTAGTCCACCTAGACTATCAGACAGTGCCCCCGAGAAGTGCGTTGTCCCCTGAAGCAGCAGCTGCAACAGCCAGTGGTGCCTGGAGGCCCCCAGGCAGCCCCTCTGCTACAGCTGCAACTGTCACTGCAGACCATGTGGGAGCTCAAACAAGCAGCTCGGCCCCTGGAGCAAGGGTAAATGGGGCAAGGTGAGGGGTGGCAGCAGGCTAGGGGTGGACCGGAGCATGAGACACAGGAAGTATGGGGACAAGTCAAGGGTGGACAAGCAGGGCAGGGAGGGCAAGAGCAGGTGCAGGGTGGGCCAGGGAGGCTGGGACAGGAGGGACAGGGAGCTGTGTAAGAGGGACAGGCAGTGCAGGAGTAGGTGGGAGGGGGACAGCCAGGGCAAGGGAAGGTACAGACAGAGGGGGGACAGGGTAGACAAGGAGAAGCAGCTGGTGGACCATGCCTGGAGGGAGTAGGGGGCTCTTGGTGGGCATCCTTCTTCTTGCGAGGCCCCAAGCGTAGGCCCAGAGAGAAGTCCATTCAGCTGCAGGAGTGTCCAGGCTGGGGGCTGGGTGAAGGGGAGGGCAGGGATGGAGCAGGAGGGGCTACTGTGAGGGGCAGGATTAAACCTAAGACACACTGAGCCTTGCTGATCCTGCAGGGAGCTCAGACCTCCCCATCCAGCCCTCCCCTTCCAGGCCTGCCAGGCCATGCTCTCCTGCCACCTCCCTCCCCTGAAAACCCTCCAACAGCACCAGACCAGAACACGTTCTTCAGATATGACATGCACTTTCATGCCTCCAGCCCTTTGTTCATGCTGTTCCTCCTGCCTGGAGTGCCCGTGCTCTCTTGTCCACCTGGGGAGGTCCTATCATCTCTGAAGTCTTCTTCTTTATTCAATGAAAAATTATTTCTTGAGCTCTAGTCCCCTGAGGCCTGTCTGAGTCTCTCCAACCCTGATGCCTAGAGCTGATGCTTCAGGCCGCTCAAGAGCTCCCACCGGGGCCATAGAGAAGCAGTGGTGGAGGCAGCAGCAACTGCAGAAGGGCTGTGAGAGACTGAGCCAGGGATGTTGGGAACTAGCAGAGGAGGTAGGATACCTGGGTTCAGAGAGTTTGCAGAGAGAGAAAGTCTTAGGTGTGAGTGTAGGGGGCCAGCAGTCTCTGGGAGACTTGACAACCAGCCTGGGGCCTATTAGGCGTCTGGTACTGGCCTTGGTAGTAAATAAGATAGCTAAGTTTCCTCTCTTACAGAGTTCCCATAAAAATGAAAGGTGGGGTGGGGCAAAAAGCAAACAGGTAGACAAACAAATTATTAATATTTCAGAGCATGAGAGTAGCTATTCTCACTATCCCAAGGTGATGTGATAAAAAGTGGCTCAGAAAGGTGGATCAGTCAGAAGGGGCAGCTAGACAGCCCCCAAACAGTCAGGCATGACTGCCCTTAAGGACTTTGAGGGAGATATAGTCTGTCAAGCCCTGGCAGAGGAGGGAGAGCTGGCTGAAGCTGAATGGAACCCAAGTGGCTGGGCTGTGGAGAAAAATAAAGCTGAGAAAAGGACAAGGATAAGGAATGCTAGAGGTCACAACCTAAAATTTGGTGGTCAAGGATGGCGTCACTGAGGAAAAGACCTGAAAGAAGTGAGGGAGCAGGGCCTGGCATGGTGGCTCACGCCTGTAATCCCAGCACTTTGGGAGGCAGGAAGATCTCTTGAGCCCGTGAGTTCAAGACCAGCCTGGACAACATAATGAGACCCTGTTTCTACTGAATAAATAAATAAGAAAGAAGCGAGGGACCAAGCCATGGAAATATCTAGTGGAAGAACATTCCAGAGAGTGGGGACAGCAAGTGCCACAAGCAAAGGGGAAAGCCATAATGGCACAGGTCAGAGATTAAGGCAGGGGTCCCGTCATACAAGGCATAGTGAGCCGTAGCAGGGACTTGGATCTCATTCCAGGTAAAAAGGGAAAACCTCTGAGAGTTTTAGGCAAGAGAATGTATGGGTCTTTTTGGTTCTACAGCCTGGTTATAATTTCTGTACCTGGTTAGAAAGTCCTGCTGCCTGTGTAATTGGTACCACCATTTTGGAAATCAGTTTGGTGCTATCTGATAAAATTGAACCTGTGTATACAGTTTGACTATTGGTTCTACATCTTAGAAAAACTCTCTCATGTATGTACTGGGAAACATGTACAAGAACATTCATAGGCATATCATTTATGATAGCCCAAACTGAAAACAACTCAAACATCCACCAACGGTAGAATAAAAAAAAACAGTGGTGTGTTCATGCAATGAATACTATGCAACAAGAGGACAGCTGTGTGCAAGACTTGGATATGTCTCACAAACAAGAAGTTGAGCAAAATAAGACACAAAAGAATAATAGAGTATCATTCCATTTGTATAAATCTCAAAAACAAGCAAAATTGAGCAGTATTGTTTAGGTATGCATAAATAGGCACTAAAACTTTAAAGAAAAACAATTTCTGTGTTTACAATTGTTACAAAAGTCAGGATCGTGGTTACTTCTTAGGGGAGCAAGGAGACAGTGGAAAGGATACACAGGGAACTTCTGCAGTGTAGGAAAACACTCTAGGTCAGGCATGCTGGCTCACGCCTGTAATCCTAGCACTCTGGGAGGCCGAGACAGGAGGATCACTGGAGGTCAGGAGTTCGAAACCAGCCTGAGTAAGAGCGAGACCCATCTCTACTAAACATAGAAAGAAATTAATTGGCCAACTAAAAATATATAGAAAAAATTAGCCGGGCATGGTGGTGCATGCCTGTAGTCCCAGCTACTTGGGAGGCTGAGGCAGAAGGATTGCTTGAGCCCAGGAGTTTGAGGTTGCTGTGAGCTAGGCTGACGCCACGGCACTCTAGCCTGGGCTACAGAAGTGAGACTCTGTCTCAAAAAATAAAATAAAATAAAATAAAAGACACTCCATTTATTTTTACTTTGGTGGCAATTAAATAGGTATTCACTTTATTCTAGTTTATTCTGTGCACTGTTCATAATATCCTCTGTACTGAAAGAGTAAATAAAAGTGCTGCTTCTTTATCTGCTTCATGTCACCTCATTCAGATCATTATATTGAAGTCAGACACTTTCTAATCCATATACCCACCTTTTCCCACCAGACCTTCCTTGTATTTCACCTATCAATGCCTGGCACATAACAGATGCTCAACAAATGTTTGCTGAATTGGATTGAATTGAATTTCCCAAGTCTCTCACCCATGGGGAGGTGGGCAGGTGCAGGAGGAGGAGGGAAAGCCTGCTATAGCAAAGACAACTCAGGAGGCCAACGCCGTGTCTTATTCCTGTAAATCCAGCACTTTGAGAGACTGAGGTGGGAGGATTGCTTAAGGCCAGGAGTTCAAGACCAGCCTGAGCAAGAGTGAGACCCTGTCCATACAAAAAAATAGAAAAATTAAACAGGTATGGTAGCACATGCCTGTAGTCTCAGCTACTTGGGAGGCTGAGGCAGGATGATCACTTGAGCCCAGGAGTTAGAGGCTATAGTGAGCTATGATCATGCCACTGCACTCAGGCTTGGGCAACAGAGTGAGATCCTATCTCAAAAAAAGAACTCAGGACCACCAACACCTTGGCTCCCATCTTAGCTCTGCCACTTCCTAGCTGTGTGATATTAAGCAAAGCACTTAACCTCTCTGGTTCTCAGCTCCCTGCTCTGTGAAATGAGAGTGATAATTAATTGCTAGCTCTCTGGACTTCCCTGCCTTGAGGATTAAATGAGATAATATACACTCCTAGCACAACACCTGACACACAGTAGGTGCTTGAGAAAGGATAGCTTCCTAACAGCCCCCTTCCTCCAGCCCCACATCTTTTCTTCAAAGGAGCCCACCAGAAGGGGCAGCCAGACATCAGAGACAGTCCCAAAGGGTAGGCCCACATCCTTGCGTCTGTGGCAGAGATGTAGTTTGGCCAAAGGCTGGCAGACAGGAAGGTCTGACTGAAGCTGAACAGAACCCAGATAGTTGGTGGGAGTTGGCAGGGGAACTAGGACGCCTAGGTTCTGGGAGTTTCCATCCAGGGGAAGTCCCAGGTGTGGGTGTGAGGGTGCCAGGCTGGCCCCACCCAAGACCCTGGCCCCAGGGGATGTGGGCACAAGGAGGAAAGTGGGTCAGGGCAGGGCTGGCACTTAACCCCATTGGTCCCATGACCTCTTTGCCAGCTCCAGAGGAGGCACAGCCACAAAGAGGTCTGCTCCCTCCTCCAAAGGGCCCTCAATTCCTTTTCTTGAGAAAGGAAGAACCTTGGAACATTGTTGTGGAGGCAGGAGGAACTGAAAGTTCCCCAGTGGACAGAGGAGAAATAACCCCCCCTAACCCCTGGAAGGAGATTCTGTGCAAAACAGACAGCTACATCCACCCACGTGTTAGCTGGCAGACACCTGCAGCGCTCACCTCACACACACTGCAGGCAACTGTGAAGACAGGCATGCTAGCTCCAGGGACTGGGACAGGTCAGGGCTGGATCAGGGGTGGTGCTGGGGTGGGGTGGGGGTGGGAGAGGATTGGTAGAGCAGGCTCAGAGGAGAAGGCTTTTCTGACTGGTGAGGCTCCAGCTGGGAAAATGCAGGAATCCCTCACCCTGGAGGATTTGCTAACATGGGGCCTTGTTTTCTGTAGTATAATCTCAAGTACTAAGCCTGTGATTCCTCTTCCCTCTCTTCCTCTGTTCTCCTTTCTGGAGACGGAAATGAAAGAGTGAGTGGAATCATTCCAGGGCAGAGTCACCAGGTGTCCCAGGGTCCTGCTTTGGACATTAGGAGGTACTTATCATCCCTCCTTTTGGCATACTGAAATCCAGGTGGGGCACAAAAATGGAGGGGCTGTCTTCTTTCTGGGGGAGCAGGGTGGCTGAGGGCTGGGACCTCAATTCCAGGGCCTTTGAACATATTCTTTTGTTGCTCTCCCTTCTCTCCACTCTCCCCTCACTCTTTTTCAAAAGGCTTTCCTGATCTCCCTGGCTGGGGGAAAATATTCCTATGCTCCATTCTCATGGTATCTTGTGCAGCTCCACACTGTTTATCTAGTCGCAATTTTGTGGATTATTTGGTTACCATCTGACTCCATCAGACTGTGAGCCTGCAAGGGCAGCTACTATACCTGGGTATTCCCAGGGCCTAGCACAGCGCTTGGCACAGATGGGATGCTTAGTAAAGATTTGTTGAATTAATGAATGGTGCATATTCAGGGAAGAAATTCCTAGCGCTGTTTAGGCTAGTCCTAAAATCCTGTGTTTCAAAACCAAGGCCTTATTGTATGTGGGGATCTGGGCAGTACTGGGGCTGGGAAGGACCTTCCACACACAAACCATCTCACCAGGAGAGCCAACAAGCTGGCAAGCAGCAGAGTAGGCCTGGTGTAAGGATGGAATGGAGCAAGCACCAGGGGCAGGGCTGGCACCACCCTTGGCACAAAGCCAGCCTAGAGGGAGGAGGTAGGAGAGGAGGGGAGGACGGGAAAGGAGAGGTTACATGTTGTACAAAACATGTTTGCATCAGGCTTTCCCTAGGAGCCCTGGTCTCCAAGCCCTGACAGCACTTCCATGCCTTAATGATGTCCTTGGGGGTTGTAACATAGCTCCCCACACCCCCCAGAGACATCTGCCAGCCAACTCTGAGCATGGCACAGGACACCCCCACAACACCAGACTGGGCATGGGAACATGACCTATTCAGTATCCTGATGCTGGCTGGGGGCGGGGCGGTGGTGAGGGTGAATTAGGGTGGGACAACGTAGCAAAGTTAGGGTAGGTGCTTCCTTTACTCTCCACATATCTCCTTTTGGTCTTTGCTCTCTGATGAAGCCAGGTTCTAGGGCCCCCAAGATATCCTTTCTTCAAGTTGCCAGGGTAACAGTGTGGAGCAGTCATAAACAGCAGAGACTAGAAATAGGGATGACCCATGGGAAAGAGAAATGAGGGGACCCCTCTCCATCAGTTTCCAGAGTGGGAAGCTCTCTTCCCAAACCTCTCCCTAGAATTCCTGGACAGGAAGCTGGCTCCATTGCAAGATGGGGAGTGGAGGGTGGGGAGAAGAATCTGAACCCCTCATAATACTCCCCTCCCTGTCCCCTAGTCTGCTGCTGCTATTTGGTTTCACTTCCAAACTGCTGCAGCCAACAGACCCCAGGCATTGGGTCCTGGGGAGGGGCAGTAAAAGGGGTGGGTGGAGCCGGTGGCAATCCCGAGGGGAGGGGCTGGCATAGGGCGGATCTTCCTGGGCATCGTAGCTTGGCTGCTGTCGTTGACTGGGGATGAGGAGGCCACCAGAAGGGAGGAGCTACAGTTACCAAGACCGATGGATGGATAAACACCCACCAAAGACAAAGACAGAGGCAGACAGACAAACCAAGACAAATGGGAGAGCAGGGACAGATGGAATTCTGTCCCAAATGTTTTGTTCCGTTTTAGCTTCCCTGTCCCCAGCTGCACAGTCTTAAGCTCTAGCTCTTGGTCTCTGGAACCAGCCCTTGAGCTCCTCTACAGAAGGAGAAGGGAAGAGTTCAGAGAGGTGATACCCAGCAGGGAGAGCGTCACAGGGTGGTGCCTGGTTTTGTGTCAGAATGCCCGTCCAAAGGAGGGAGTGGTGTCCTTGCCTGGTTCATGAGGACAGGAGACTCATTCACTGTAAACCAAGTACAGATGTGCTGGGAGGAGGGGGGAATTAGGGCCACATTCCCAAACCGCAGCTGGGCCCGCCGCCCTCCTTCCCCCAGCAACCACCAGGGCAGAGCAGGAGGGGTTAACTTTGCAGCCTCTTGGCAGGATCTCTGCCACACAGGCGGGGATCCTTCCCACCCCAGCCTGGACGTTTGGGTCCAAGTCCCTGACACCCGCCCCTCCCACACTGCTGAGAGCTGCTCCCAGGGTAACAGAGCAAAGTCAACAGCCGCCAGGCCACCTGGGGACGAGACCCTGGAGTACCTATTCCCAGCTCTTCCCACCCCTGGAGTGAAAGCGAGGGCTTGTCTGCACCCCCTTGACGTTTCTCCTCCAGTTCTCCTGAGATAGCCACAGCATGCCTCCTCTTTCCCCTTCCTTCACCTGACTCTGGCTACCAAAAGTGGCCTTTCCCGGGAGGGAGGATACCTGGCCCCTAGGGTGGCAGTGAGGACAGAGCAGAGTAATTTCAATATGGAAAATGTGACGTGACCCAGGTGCTGGCCACTCTGAGCATTGCTGGGGAAGGAAGGCCCCCTTTTCCTCCTTCACACTCCCAACCAACCCCAGTCCTTGTGGAAGTGTTTGGGATCTCTGCACAGAGCTTGAACTTCAGATCCCTTTTTTTCTCCAGTAGGGAGAACCTCTGGGTTCTCACATTGAAGTCAGATAATGTCCCCATCAGACAGAGACACTGACTCTGGGCACTCTTGGACATGTGAGTCACACACAAGCACACACACACATACACACACACACAGAGTCAACAACATTCGTGGCGCATCTACCAGGCAGGCAGGCTGGTGCTGGCTGAGGCAGACACACACCCTCTTGCCTGGGCTTTCTCCCTCACACCCAGCCCAAGGCTCCTCCCACTCCCAGCTACAGTTCCTTCTGCCCTCCTCTCCAGCCTCTCCCTCTCCAAATCCAAGCCTAAAGGTGGGGACGACATTGTCAGCCAGGGACCCAGGCGTGCTAACTCCTGAAGCTTACTCAGGATAAGAGTGAGGAAGTCTGTGAGCCTAGGCCTCAGCACTCCCACAACCCCTCATAGCGAAACCAGGATGCTCCTGGGACCAAAGGGCTGTCTGGGGTAGGCAAGGGGAAAGAGAGACTATTTTGACCTGCAGGTGAAGTCTAAGGGAAGGGTAATGACAGTGGCATCTGCTGTAACATATTCGCCATCGCTTCACCCCTGGGAGGACATGGATACAGCCCTCATTGCCTACCCTGGGAAGGCACCAGAGACTGGCCTACAAGAACCGCAGCCTGGCCAGAGACAACTCAGTCAGTCCCCCCAAATGGCAGGAAGGGGAAAAGTGCCAGCATCACGGGGCCAGGACAGTGACCTCCTCTGCCAGCCTTGCCGGCCTCCCAGGGGATGGAGCCACGGAAGCCCAGCAAATGGGAGGGGCAGAGACCCAGGCGTCCCGGGCCGCCCCGCCCACTCCCGCCCCCCATCCCTCCAGCCCCAGGGCACTGAGGAGGGAGCCGGGCAGGGGCAGGCGGCAGGGGAGGGAGGAGCGAGGGCGAGAGGGGAGGAGGGAGCCGGGCAGGGAGGGAGGTGGGGGGGTGGAGAGGGAGAAAAAGAAAGAAAATATTTTCCGTGTCCCCGCCTGCAGAGTCAGTGTGCGGTTTGGGAGAAAATGTGTCGGATATTTTGGGGCGGTCACGTGGGCGGGCGGGCTCCGAGAGGCCCCGGGACAGTCCCAGCCTAGAGCCGTGCCCCCCCCTGGAGCCCCCCATTACCGAGAGCCCCTGACACTGCGACGCTCCATCCCGGAGACCGCCCGACGCCGGGACCTCGGGGCTCCGTGGCCTCCCTTCCCCCTCCCTCCCACTCCAGGTGAGTCAGGCGGGGAAACTGGCTCGCCTGCCCGCGGACGCCTGGGTCCTCCGGTGAGGTGGGCTGGGGGAGGGGGCGCTGAGGAGCGACACCAGTTTTATTCCCTCCCTCCCGAGTCTAGTCAGGCTGTCCGCTGGGCTTGAGTGGGGCTTCCTGCCCCGACTTGGGGTCAACCCTTATGTGGGAAGGGAATGGGAATGGGCTGGGTTATCTGCCCTTCATTTTGGTAAATAGTAGGGGAGAGCATTTGGGGAAGAGCCTTCAGCCAGGGGCATTTATCCTACTTATGTGCTGAGAATGTGAGGGAGACAGGGATCCCTCCTGTGGGGAGAGACAACCTAACTGCCCCCTTCCCCCTGGGGTTCTGAGGGGTGGATTCTATGTTCCAGGCTGGTCCAAGTTCCTCCTTCCCCAATGGAATGGCAGAGCTTGGACATCAGAAGGGCCAGGAAAGGGTCTAGAGGCAAGTGATCCTTCTAGGCCTTCTGGGTCTAGGAGTTTGGAGGGACAAGTGGATAGGAGAAAGATCTGTGAAGTTTCCTTAAACTGACATGCCCATTCAGGATTCCCTCTGACATGTCCCCAACCACAGGTGTGTGAGTCTTGGCTCCCTTCAGCCAAGGTGGGGGGCTTCTCTGGAGTATTCTTGAAGGAATCCCAAATGGAATGAAGGAAGAGCAGGAAGACTGGGACAGGGACCCTGGATTCTACTCTAGAGTCCCATTGACACGCCTCTCTGTCTTTAGCAGTTATAGCCCAGTCCCCTCAATCTGACCCAGTATGTAGGAGGGAGTGTCTCAGCAGGTGGCCAGAGGATAAGAATATGTATGGTTGGTGGTGTAGGTGGGGACAAGGGAGCCTGAGTAGGGGTCTCTAGGGCAAGATGAGTAGCTGAGATGACTGTCCTCCTCTAACTCTCATGTCCTAGGCAGTTGGCATCCCAGTCCACAAGTCTGAGGCTCCTGTCCTTAAGGTCACTCTTCAGATGCTGAGTTGGGGTTAAGGACCACAGCCAGTGTCCCCTATCCTTGAGGCAAGTAGCGAGAAGACAGGGGAGGGGGGTAGTATGTACAGGGTGCCTGGGGCTTGGGTATCCCAAATAGACACACACGCGCGCGCGCACACACACACACACACACACACATACACACACACACACTGTGGCTTAGAGTCTGGGAGGCAGCACAGAGCATGCCCCCCCCACCCAGGCACACCCCCACCCTGGCTCAGAAAGCCACCTAACTGGCACCTCCAGTTCCCCCCTGCCCCACCCTGCCCGTGCCCTCCGATGCCCACACACATTCCACTGGCATTGCCTGCCTGCCTCCTGGGCACTGCCCCTCCCTGGGGCTAGTGGGGTTGAGGGAGGGCACCTGGGGATGAGAGGTGGAGACTCAAGGGTCTGGACTCCCCCAAGGGTGGCATGCAGCCAGGGAAACCTGGCCCACTGCTGCCTCCTGGGGAGCAAGCAGGCTGGGGGCCCAGGCTACAGCAAAGGATGCCTGGGTTCTCTGCCCAGGCTGGAGATGGGGTCATGGAAAAAGGTGGTCGTGTTTATACAGAGGGGAGGGGGGCAGCGGGTGGAGAGCAGCCGACAAGAGCAGCTTTGTTCCAGGCTCTGGAGTGGGCAGGGCAGCAGGGAGACTCGCCCCCCCCTCCATCCGGCAGCCCCCTTGATCCATGCCCTCCCCTCAACTCCACCTCAGCTCTAAGAGAAGCAGCTTTGTAAGAGCCCCTTTCCCCTCCGTCATCTCCCCTGCCCCACTATCTGAGGTTGCATCTTGGGAGGAGAGAAATGTTCTCTCCCTCTACTGGTCCCCCAAAGAAACAAGGCATCTGGGGCTCTAGTTTAGGATTTCCTTTTACTCTCCACTGCCTTCAATTCCTTGGTTCATTCCTCTACCCTGGATTTAAGACCCTCCCCTCTCTTCCCAGCCAAGGCAGAGGACCAGAGCTTAGAAATGGGAGGAATCTCTGCCCCTTTCCTCTCTTTATTCAACTCCCAATCCCCTCCTCTAGGGCAAAACAGGAGGAAGGCCACAGGGAGAATGGGGTTGACCTTGGCTCATTTCCAGCCTCATTCCTTGGTAAGGACCAGGAGTTGAGCATCCCTTTGTGGGACCCCCCCAAGTCCTCCTGCCCTACCAACAGATTTCAGTTTCCCATTTGTAGGTGAGAAGCATTGATAAGGAGGGTTAAAGCCCTGTTCCTTAGGCCCTATTCCCTGTCTAAGCCAAGTCTGGGGAATATGGGGGTTGGGGTGACCTCTAGTAGCTTCTCACCCTTGGCATTGGAGGGGTTAATCTACCTGGAATGTGGCCTGGCCAGTTGAGCTGTGGCCCAGGGGCCTTAGGGGCCCCTGGACTCCTGGCTCCACCTGGGCCTGACTGGGGTTGAGGACTTCAGGGAGTAGGGGAAGGAAAAGGAAAGGAACCCTGAGGGCTTGGAGCTCAGACTTTTAGGGCCTGGGAAGACATGGGGCTAAAGAGTTTGAGGGTGCTAGGGGTGTGCATGGTGGTGCTTGGTGAGGGGCAGCTTCCTGCGTCAGGGCTAAGTGAGGAGTGGTGGTGTTGGAGTCTAAGTTCCTATACCTCCATGACCACTTACCCTCAGGGGCTTGAAGGCCAAGGTAGATGGTAGATAGGAAAAAAAAAAAAAAAAAGCAGAGGTACAGAGACTGAGAGCTATTGATTCTAGAAGCAAATACTGATGGAAAGAGATGCAGAAATACCCATCACCTACCTCTGAGCCCGCCCAGCCTGCACCCTGTAGTCTGTTTGGGTTTTACTCTCTTGGTCCTTTTCTGCCCTTCTCCATGTCAGTCCATTGTGGTTCTGGTTGGTGGAGGTGTCCAGGCCGGGGTGACACTCCCTCCCCAGCCCTCTAACTCCCTAGGGAGGTGGGCAGTTCCGGGGCTCCTGGGAAAGCCACCCTTCCCCTTGTCAGAGGATCAGGAGAGGAACCGCCTGCCTGCCTAGTCCTAGGATTCCCATTTCCTCTTTCTGCCTCCTTCCCCTCACTCTCTAAAAATCTCAGAGGCAAGGCTGCATTTGGGGAGGAGAGTATGCAGGGAGGGCTTCCCAAAAGCAAGGAGCCCAGAGAAGAGAAAGAAAAGAAGGGGGAGAAGCTAAGTAAGCTGAGGACAAGGAGAGGAGCTCCCTGGCACGGGGAGGGTTCCTTCAGCACCTGTGGATTTAAAGGTGCAAGAGGGCCTAGGGAGTGAGAATAATTGGAAACAGAGAAAGAATTGGGAGGGGAAACTGGAAGAAGGAGTACGAGGAAGACAGAAAAGGAAATGCTAATTAAAAGATAGGTATGGAGGACAAGAATGTACAAAGAGAAATAATATGAGACATTTACATAGCATTTAGTAGGTGCCCTACATTATCCTTTATACTTTACCTATGATAAGTGGCCCTATTATTATTCCCAAATGACATATGAGGAGACTGAGGCACAGAGAGATTAAGTAGCATGCCTGAAGTCCCAGAGCCAGCAAGTGGAGAGCATGTCAGTTCAGGTAGTCTGGCTCCAGAGTCTGTGCTCCTCACCATGCCACTGCGCTCCTCTGCAGAGAAGCGTAGGGCCCCAGAGCCATAACAGAGGTATGTCTGATTTCTCCAGGGTAGTAAAGAGTTTGAATATTGGCTCCGCCACTTTTAACCATGTGACCTTAAGCCAGTCACTTAACTTCATTTTCCTCATTATGAAATGGGAATCATTAATAATTCCTACTTCACAGGATTGATGTGGGGGTGCAGCCAAATGTTTAACCCACCTGGGCTTCATGATCACTTCTCAGTCTAGGAGTCCTCTCCCCAGAAGTCCTCAGACCATCATGCACCTTGGGACCTCAGTTTACCCTTCCCTGGAGCTAATTTGGAGAGTGTCTCAGAGCCTGTATAACTCCCTGTCCTGCCCCTTCTACCGTACTGCAAGGGCCCGACCCAGGGCCATGTAAACCCCAGCAGCACAGAGAGAAGACTCCAACTGGGAGAGGGTCATGGGGCTTAGAACCTCGGAGTGATCATGCTCTTACCTCTCCTTTCTCTCTCTTTTTTCCTAGGATTCTTGGAGACCCAGTGGGCAGGCCAGGCAGGGTGGGCACGGAGCCTCCCAGGCCGGGACAGTGGGCATGGGCGGAGGCTGTGGCTGAAGACCTCCCCCGCCCAGTGCAGACCTCCGGGGACTCCCACACCGCAGCTGCCATGGCCACCAATAAGGAGCGACTCTTTGCAGCTGGTGCCTTGGGGCCTGGATCTGGCTACCCAGGGGCAGGCTTCCCCTTCGCCTTTCCAGGGGCACTCAGAGGGTCTCCACCTTTTGAGATGCTGAGCCCTAGCTTCCGGGGCCTGGGCCAGCCTGACCTCCCCAAGGAGATGGCCTCTTTGTGTGAGTCTCAGGGAATCTTGGGGGATGAGGGCAAATGGAAACAAGAGGGTATTTGGAGGGTGGATGGTATAGAAAATTGGCACCCCAGTTAGGAAGGCAGGCAGAGGATGTGGATTTGATCTAATGGAGTAATGGAGAGTGGGAGTGGTGGTGAGGAGGGGGTTTGGATGTGGACTAAATGGAAGTATGCAAATGAGAGTTTTCTTGCTCAAATAGTATAAGTAGGTAGCAGGCCTAAGACTGGGGGGGGGGGGGGGGGGGGGGCGGGGTCTAAAACTGCCTCCTGAGTCAGTCAGCTAGCAGAGAGAGTACCTTTGTGTGAGTGGCCAAGGGTGGGTCTGGTGCAGTCTAAGGTTGCTGCCTGCATGCAGTTGGGAGATGGGGCAGCCAGGCTGGGAAGCCAGAGTCTGGGAGGCCGGTAAGCTGGCTCTGTGAGCAAAAGGGGAAATTGTTCTGAATTATGTGGAGGCTGCAAAAAGAGGAAAGAAATGTAGTGCCAGGTGCCCAAGGATGTGTGGGGTCGGGAGATTCTCCTTGGTTCTGGAGACAATGGGAACAGCCACAAAGAAGATGGCTCTTGTACTATAAGTAATCTGGAGAGGTGCAGGAGGTGTTCCAGAAGCATCCTCTCCTCCAGCCATGTGGGTTCTATATTCCTCCCCTGCCTCCAGGTCTGGCATGGTGCCCACATGCTGCACAGATCCCTACTTGTCCCCCAGGCTTGCCCTCCTTGGATGCCAACCGTAGGCAAGGCTTGGGTCTCTCTTCCTCCCTCTGGGACCCCTCTCCTCCTACTTGGTAGTTGTCCCTCCTGGCCAGGCCATTATGTGTGGGGGTGACCATGAGCTGGAGGGCTGTGCTACTAGGCCCAGCATGTGAGAAAGGATTAGCATGTGAGAAATGGGAGGGAGGGATAGGTAGAGAAGCAATCTCAGAGAGACAGAGACAGAGATGGAGAGAAGATGACAAAAGGATAAAGACACATCCTTTCTAGCAGCACCAGCACAGAGACAGAGGTAGAAGGGAAGGCCCCTGCCTCCAGGAGGGGGCACTCAGAGGGTTGTGTGTGTGTAAAAGGGGTGACTAGACTGGGCTGGCAGCGCCACTGGAAAGAGTGTGCTCATCTGGAGAAGGGGTGTGTGTGTGTGTGTGTGTGTGTGTGTGTGTGTGTGTGTGTGCAGCATCTCCCAGAGACTCTGCTCATATGCAGAATTCCAGTGTGTGCAACAAAGACTCAGTGTGAGGAGCCAGGAGGTATTTAATAGGGCTGCTGACGGTGTGTCTAGTGTTTGGTAAGGCCTGCTGGTGGCATGTCTTTAGCCCAACAGGGGTTATTTGAGTGGTATGCAGGTGAACAAGAGAGCACAAAGCCCCCTTTTTGGAACCTTCAGCTGGGTTTCCCCCTACCTCATTTTCACCCCATGAATCTGTCCTAAGGGCCTGGAGAAGTGGGAAGGAACCACGCTCCCCACATAAATGTATTTCTTGCAGAGAACCATACGATTTAATCTCTTGGGATTTGATTTTCCCAGGTTCTGGGAGAGGCAACTAAAGGAGCTGGAGTAACCAAGGAGAGGAGAAAGAGAGTAGCAGTGGGGAGAATGCTGAGAGCTAGAAGCCAGTCCCCAGAGAAGTTCTCCTTTTGCCCCTGTGCCCTGGACATGTTGAGATCAAGGTCAGGGTTCAAAGTGAGGTCAAGGTATGGGAAGTGGTCAGGCTGGGATCCATCCCCAAAGGCTGTGCTGAAGGAGGGGGCCTGAAAGGAGAAATCCAAGGGAGGAGGCAGAACCAAGGCAGGTAGCTGGGGAGGGTGCGGCTAGGCTAGCATTGAGGGACAGGTTTGGGCAGGGAGGTGGCAGGAGAGGGGGAGGAGGGGAAGGCTTGGAGGTGGGTCCCTGCACAGCTGAAGTGGAGGTGGGGCACGAAGCACCTAATGGGAGTTCAGAGGGAGGCAGAACAGGGAGGAAAGGATCCTAGAGTCTGGGAAAGTTCCCAGCGTGGGAGAGTGGCCCAAGGTTGAGACAGCGCCCTCTCTCATTTCTCTGACTTGATGTCCCTTTTTGGCTGGGACCATATCATGGAGAGAGATTAGAGGCCTACAGTTGATGCCAAAGTCATACTCACTCTAAGTCTGTGCCTCTCTCATCACCCTCTCTCTCTTATTCTACGGACCCTCTCTCTCACATAGAATAAGAGACAGAAGGTGGTCTGTGAAGAAGTCTGGCATTTCTTCCTGGGGCTGGCTTTTGGAGCATATTACTGGGTCCTTGGCAACTTGGGGACATCCTTGTAGAGAAGGGAAGTCTTACACCACCTCTTGGGGCTCTTCAGGGGCCTGAAGGGGTAAGGCGGGGCGTCTCAGAACCGTGTGGTAGAGGAGGGAGACCTGAGGGGAGCTGTGCTGCCCAGGCAAGCACAGGCCTGTGCACGTGGAAAGCAGAGCGGTGTGTGTGTTCATGCATGTGCATGAAACCCCCATGTCTGTGTCCCCCTGTAGCTCTGTGTTTGTGAATGCCGGTGTGCTGCATATTTGCTTCATTCAGGGAACATGGTGTGATGAGAGGGAAGGGAAACCTTGTCCTCTTCCCCCTCCTGCGGAGATGGCTGTGGCCCTGAGGAGCAGGTGACCTCTGAACCTGGTGACACTGCCTAGGACATGGGGCCATTGTCCCTAGGACAAGGAGCCCAGACTTCACCACACTGAGTCACATGGAGAAACTGAGGGCAGGCTGGCACAGGGAGAAAAAGAGTCCTATTAATACTTAAAAGAAAGTGAACAAGAAAGACTCACAGAACTGAACAAGATGAGGGACAGCTATGCAGGCTGAAAGGCATAGACTCAGGCAAGGAGAACAAGCAGGCAGTAAGGGTGGTGAGCCAACGGACAGGATGGCAGCTCCAGGAAAAAGCCCCAGTCGCTGCCTCCTTTCCCCTCCCCTCCCTGGTCTCTCCTCCTCTGGGCCTGGGCTCCAGCTCCAGGCCGACACAAACGGGGCTTTGATTGCAACAGGAAACCTCTTCGGTGGGGGGAGCCGGGCAAGCCGCCGCCACTGGGGCCCAGGCTGCACCCCCCTCTCCTGGCCCCCTACCCGGTCCCAGCCCCCATTCTGCCCAGCCTCCTCACTCCTCACGTTCTGCCTTGGGGCCCGTCCTGCATTCACACCTCCCCACTCTCCCGCTCTTCTGCTGCCCCCTCCTCCAGAGAGCCCCTCCCTTTGCTCTTCAGGTGGGACTCCTAAGTCCGGACTTACCCTCTGGGCAGGGCCTGCTTTACTTTGAAATGCCCTCTTTTCAGTGTTCTGAAGGAGGGTTTTGGAAAAAAGGGAGAATTTAGCATGAGGAATTCAGAGCCAGTTATCCTCAAGCCCTATCCAGAAGGTGGCAGGAGGAGGGGAAAGGAGGAGTGCATAAGAAGTTAGCTGTTTCCCCACTCCTGCTTATCCTGGCCAAACTCATCCTTGCCAGGGTGGTAGGGGCTCTGAGGGGTGCCCATGCAAGAATCCCAGTGCTATGGCCTCGGTAGTGGGGGAGGGGTACACTCCTCTTTGCCTCTGGGGCATGCCTTTGTGGGGCTCTAGCTGGGAGGGGCTGTGCCCTGGTGGTGGGGCTCAGAGGGAAGGGGGTGAGTCAGGCAGCAGCCCCCCTTATACTCCCACCAGGCTGGTGGAGAACATCTGGTTCCCATGAAACGCTAGAAGGCTAATGGGTCTAATTGCTGCAATAAGGGCTGGGGGGACTTTGGGGAAAAGAGGGGGCACTAGATCCCCCAACCTCTTACCTTCTCCCCAAGGCTGTACTGTCTATCTACAATGTGGGGTTGTGGTTGATGGGAAGGGTGGACCTGACACCGTAATGCCTGGTCCTAAGGCCCCTCTCCCTTCAATGCCTGGGAAGCACACACAGATGGGGTGATGAGGACTGGGGTGTATCTGGAAATGAGAAAGGGGGACTAGTGAGGACTCATGGGTTCCTGGAGCCCTCCCCCCACTCCTCCTGTGCCCTCTTCCCAACCCCCCTCCCTTTGGCCTGGCCACTTCTGGTTCTAATTACCAACCAGGCAGGCCTGACTTAATTGGGACCTTTCGGATTTTGGAGGGGGAAGGGGGGCCTGACAGCCTGAGTTGACTAATCAAGGGTCCTTCCCCCTTGTTTTTGGGGTACTCCTCATTTTGCACATAATTGATTTTTTTTGCCGCTGGCCCGATTCGGATTCAGAAACCTATCCCCCCTTTTTCTTTTATCTTTTTTTGGGGCAGCTAAATTCAGAAATGGGGTACTTGGGGTTGGGGCACAAGGGAGGAGCTCACACTGGATTGGAAAGAGCAGGGCATTCCCTCTCTTTCTCTGCTTCAAAGCCCCCTAGTCAGCCCTGCCACCCCAAGTCCCCCCCCATCCACAAGTCAGGCTCTACTTCCCAACCCTCACCCCCACCCCCGTTCCTGGCAGCCACCCTGGCCCCTCCCCGCGCCTGCCTTCCCTAGCCTACTGTGGCACCCCTTCCTGCTGTATTCTTCCAACAGGCGCCCCGCTCCTGCAGCACCCCAGTGCGCCCCCCACCCGGTACAACAGATTCTTAGAAAAGCGCGCCCCGCCCTGGCCCAGCCACAGCCGCCAGGCGGGGGAAGGGGCCGGGCCGGGCGCCGCTCCCGCTCCCCCGGCGCTCCGCGTGTGAGCGGCGCTGACAGAGCCGGCTGGGCCGGCCCGCCAGGCGGCCGGGCGGCCGGCGGGCGGGGCGCGGGGGAGGGGGCGGTTTCCGGGAGTCGCCGCCGCTGGCGCTGTCCCGGGGCCAGGGTCCCCGATTCGGCCGGGCAAGGGCAAACTTCTGACGTGGCCAAACCACCGCCCCCCTCACCCGCTTCTCCGCCGGGCGAGGGCGCTCATGCCGGAAGGGGCAAGCAAGGGAGCAGTGTGGCGGCCCTTGGCGATCGATCTGAGGGGCACTCAGTGTGGCACTGAAGGGGAGGAGGGGCAGTTATTGCCGAGGGGAGCGCTGGGCACTTTGGGGCAGTTGGCACTGTAGAAACGCTGGGGGAGGGGAGTTGGCACTCAGGAGGGCAGTGTCGTCTGAGGCACAATTGGCACAGTAGGGACAGTTTGGGGGCTAGTTTTGTGCTCTAAAAGTGAAGTTAGGTTCGAGGAAGGGGCATTGATAGAGACAGTTGAGGTGCTTAGGGAGTGTTAGTCGCGGGATGGGGCTTGGGGACTTGGAGGGAGGCGGCCCGGGACGCCGCAGAGGGAGGACGGCTGGGGCTAGGAGGGGTAGACTCTCGCTAGCGCTGGAGGGGGCGGGGGACTCCGCGGCGGCGCTGGAGACCGCCTGGGCGGGGTGGGGCGGGGCCGGGTCAGGAGGAGGTGAGCGCGCCCGGCCACCCGCCCCGAGGGGGGTTCCCGGAGAGTTCACGGCGGGAGCGCGCTCCGGCCCTCGGACCGGGGGTGGGGAGAATGGGAAGGAAGGAGGAGGCAGCGCGCGCCGAGCCGCAGGAATGTACTGTTAGGCCCTGAAGCGCGCGCGCGGAGGGAGAGGGAGGAGCCAGGCCTGGGAATGAGAGGGGTGGAGGTAGTGCAGGTCCTGGGCTCTGGGAGAGCTACCGCGCGCGAGGGACCTCTACGTTCCCTTCTCCCCAGTCATCCTTAACACCCCAGTACTGACTTGTGTGAAAAAGGGAGGGTTGGGGGGCGGGGAAAAACTCTATGGAATGAAATGCTTGTGCTTGGTTCCTGCACTCCTTCCCCCAACCCCAACCTGGGAACGCGCTTCAGTGCAAATACGTGCAAAGCCTTTGGCTGTGGGAAGTATGCTTGCAAGCATTCTCCTGAGCTAGGTGTGTTGCACAAACGTGTGCACCTATGATTTTATGTGCATGCAGACATGCATGTACACTATTGCATATTTGCAAATGCTTGGTGCCTGCCAAGATAAATGCATGCACCGATATGTGTCTAAGCAAGCAAGCGCGCCGCGGAGCGAGTGTATGTATGTGTATATGTGCGCTCCACTCTCAGCTCTGCTCATCTTGGTGCCCGGCCCCCTTCTCTCTCCAAGCCCCACCCCCCACCCCTCCAGGCTTCGCTTTTACAAAAGGTCTCTCCAGTGCTGGCTGCCGCGGCGCCCAGAGTGAGCCGTACCCAGGCTGAAGCGGCAGCCCGGGCTTCGCGCCCCGCCCAGTCCCTTTCCCCAGCTGGGGATCCCCCTCTTCCCCGCCCACCCCTTACCCCGCATGCAGCCCAGCGCCCTATGCTAGCCCTCCCCCTCCCCCCCTGCAGGAGCAGGGCGCCGCCGGGGGAGGAGGGGGAATCGGCTGCGGGTCCTTGGTGTTCCTAGCACCCAGCTTCCCTCCAAGCCGGGTCGCGATGTACGACTGCATGGAAACGTTTGCCCCGGGTCCGCGACGGCTGTACGGAGCGGCCGGGCCCGGGGCCGGCTTGCTGCGCAGAGCCACCGGCAGCTCCTGTTTCGCCGGACTTGAGTCTTTTGCTTGGCCGCAACCCGCCAGCCTGCAATGTAGGTACCCGAGCCCAGGGATGGGGTGTGGGGTGCAGGAGAGGCTGAGGCTTACTCTTTGCCTGTGTAAAGGGAGAGACTGGGGTGCAAGCGGAGATTCTGGCCCTTTCTATGTGAGGTACTGGCCCTTTAAACGTGGGGGCCTCAGCGTCTTCTTTGCGTGTGTGCAGTAATGTTTGGAGTGTGTGGTTTTTATGGTGGGTGTTTAGCTAAGACCTGTGGTTGATGCCACTCCAGAGTTCCTGAGGATAGCGAGAGACCGAGGTGTGTTGGTAGTTTGTGCCCTAAAGTCCCTGTCCCTGGAGGGATATGGCACCCAGGACCATGAGTGGCGTTTGTAAGGTCCATGTGGAAAGTTGGAAGCGTACAAAATATTTGCAGAGCTTGTGAATCCCTGAAGTGTGCGGCGCTTTGCCTAGGTGGTATGGGTGTGAGAGTAGGGGTCTCCCTACCACTGTTGCCCTCCGACAGCGTTGGCAGGTCCACATGGCTTGTGTGGGGATGTTGGTGGCGTGAGGCCGAGAGGGCGTGTGCCCTGCGTGGCTGCGGGGGCGGTTTTGGAAAGTGCTGTGTACCAGAGTGCGTCCTGTGTGTTCCAGTCTGGAGTCGAAAGGGTTGTGCACTCAAAAGGGAGAAGGCTGGGCTCTGCCCCCATCCCCACCCCCACCCCCAACTTAAAAAAGGAACGTTTGGAAAGGAGTACACTGCTGCATGCAGCAGAGAGATGACTTCTACCTATGGCTCCAACACACAACTTAAGCAGGAAGCGAAAAGTTTAAAGCAAAGTCTGTGTGTGTGGTGGGGGTTGGCCCAGAGGTGACAGCGACAGGAGGAGTACAACTACTGGGTCCCCAAATGTGCATCTTCCCCCTCTGTGAAATGGGAGATGCCAGGCATGGGGCCCTGGAACCCCTTTCCAGAGTAGTAATAAAAAGCTGGGGACTGAGAGGCAGTAAAAATGAAGTCCAGATGAGAGGCGGCTTTGAAGCCTGGGCCGCAGTGCCTGGCGGGGGTGGGGTGTGGGTAGGAGCCGGTAGGGGAGCCTGGAACACCCCCCAAATTTACCCGGGGCTGGGATGCGCTCGCTCGCAGCCCGGGTGCGGCCGGCAGAGGACGAGGGGCTGGGGGCACGCTCAGAAGGGGCGGGCAGCGGGCGGGGCGGCGGGCGCTGGGGGAGTGCGCACGCCGGGTCACCGAGCCCCCGCCAACGCGCCTCGCTCCTTGGCACTCGGCAGCGCTGTTTACAAGTTCGGATTTTCTTTTCTTTCTTTCTTTCTTTTTTTTTTTTTGTATTTTGGTTCCAGGGCAGAGCTGCTCAGATTTAACAACTGGGTAACTGGAAGAGGGAGGTGGCAAACAGGAGACCATACTTTGGGGTGGGGTAGCGCAAGAATTAAAAGTGTGCCATTTCAGCGACAGAAAAAACATGGAACTATCACTTTGCACCAAATCCCTGTGAATTCTTAACCTTCTTCTCATTGCCCAATAGGATGGGGAATTGGAGTATGTTGGGGGGGGTTGCTGAGGTGGAGAGAATCTTCCAGGAAGGGTTTTGGGGGCTCAGCGGGGACCTTGGTCTTTTTCAGGTCCATGGAAGCCCCTTGGACTTGACTGGCTATGTGTTTTTGCATTTTAATTTGGACCAGTAGTTTTGGCCTCTAGGGTCCTGGCCAGCACACAAAGTCAGCTTCAGGCCTGCCTCCACACACTTTCAGAGGGAAAGTCGCTTAGAGAGGAGGGCTGGATGGTGTGTTTGTGCCTGTTTGGAGGATTTGGTGTCCTAGTGCTGTGTTGGCAGGCTGGGGTGTTTGGTGGTAGAGCAGTTCCTTTGTGAATGTGTAGCCGAGTGTTGTGTGTCTTTTTGTGCCTTATGACTTGTAGATCTACCTCCACAGTGTGGCTGGAGTGTGTCTTTATCTCATCAGTGTGTTCCTCTGTGCCAGAATCCAGTTGGGGTTATAGGAGTGCATTTTTAATATGCCTGCTTTGCTGCCCTGTGTGTTGTTGACCTGTAGAGAGTGTGTGTGTCTCCAAGGAGGTGTGTGCTAGATTGTAAGTCTAGGCTGCTCAGCTTTGGGCCTCGCAGCTGGGAGCATTTACAGCCGGTTATAAAGAGTTTGTTTGAAGCTCCGCTCAGCCTGGCCAGGAATTTCCTCAATTTCAGCAATTTGGGCTTTAAAAGGAGAAAAACCTTGAGCCCACCCTCCTCCTCCCCAGCAGGGGCCCCTTCCTAGCCCAGGAGTAGCATCCTGATGGTGGGGTCTCAGCTCTGGGCTGAGTAGAGGATCAGATTGGAGTAGACCCAGTTAGCTTTCCGGGGCCCTCCAACCCGAACAAAGATTGACCTTAGAGCCACTGGGATGCACTTTAGGGTTCAGGGGGTGGGGGTATGACAGTATCACTTAGATTGGAAAAGCTGCCCCTGGGCCTGTCTTCCCACAGCCCCCAGTCTTATAATTGGCTGGCACTGCCCCATGCCAGCCTGACCGCGCCCAGGTCCTTGCGCAAAAGAGGAAATGAGGCAGCGCTCTGTGGGCAGGGAGGGCGTCAGCGCCAGAGTGAGCACCACCCCATGCACAGAACTTGGGCAGAACACATGCCCTCTGAGGACACTGTGGCGGGCCTGAAGTTGAGAGGTCCAGAAAGGCTTTCCAGCCCTCTGCACGTCTCTCAGCACCAGCCCCTCCTGATCTCCCCCCAAGTCTTGAATAGACTCCTGGCACCCTTTTTTCTTCTCCTCCTCTCCTTTTTCATTGAGGAATCTCACTCCGGCCGGATTCTTATGCTAATTGAGTGTGTGTGTTGGGGGGGTGGGGAGGGCTTCCCTCCTGTGGGGTAGGTGGAGCTAGCCTGGAACCCCAGCATCCTGGGCATTCCTTCCCCTCTCTGGATGTACTGGTGCAGCCTTCTGACCAGGTGGGCTGCAGAGAGTTAGAAGGAAGGAGGTGTTCATGAGGTGGGCACATGGAACACTCCTTAAGGGGGATCTTAGAGATTTCTTCAGTTAACTTGGGCCCTCTAGGTTTGGACAACAGGTCCTACAGGTTGAACAATTTACACATTTTCCTAGCCTCTGCAGATGAGATACACACACACATATACTCTCCCTGTCACACACACACAGATATACCCAGCAGCCTCCTGAACAGAGGGTGTCCTCCCCAAACTCTGTGGGGCTGAGACCCCTTCTGAGCTGCAATTGGATATTTTCTTTGGAGGCAGTTTAGGAGTGAAGACATAGGCTCAGAGAGGGTCCAGAGATAAGTCCCCTCCCCCATCAGCCCTGTTTACCCACTGTCACCTGACTACTTGGTTTGCTACACTCCCAACAGCTTCTAGACCTGAGAATCTGAGCAAATACCTCAGTCTCCCCTTCCCCAGCTTCTCTGACTCATGGCCACTTAGATCTAATCAGAGGACCTGAGAGCCTTGGCCCCACCATCCGCTGGCAGTGTGGCACTGAGCTGGTCACTTCCCCTGTCTTAGCCTCAGTTCTTCAGGTGTGAGATAAGGCGTCTGCATGTCTTCTGGTTTATCGTCCTAATAGCTGTGCCTCATTTGCTCCACTGGTTTCTGGGGAAAAGGACTTTGGTGGTTATTTGGGGGTTGGTATGAGAGGGAAAAGCCTGAGGATTATCTACCCTGTATTACCTGAGATATGAGGTCCTATTCTAACTACTAAGTATCCCAGCAGGTCATTCAGACAGGTGCCAGCTACAAGGCGGCCTGTAATTGCCTCCCCACCCCCAGATCTGTTGCCCCACAGGGAGGAGGATGGTGGGAAGTAGACTACCTGACAAGGATCTACAAAAGTGACAGGGAGTGACTAGACAGTTCAGAGTGCAAGGCCTTAACCCTTCCACCCACCCACTTGATTGTTAGGGAAACTAAGGCCAAGAGAGGTTAATTTCCAGGATGGCCTTGGTCTGCAATTTGGAGAATTGAACAACGTCTTATAGGGCTAGGGCTGGCGTTATTGTGGAGGCGTTGGCCAGACTGTGGGGGGTCACACTCACAACAAGGGGCAGTAATAATGGCTGTTGAGGGGATTCTGGGAGTGTTCACTGCGGGCCAAACCTGGTTGCAGGAACTAGTGCACTGTGGTAGTGATGGTTACCACCTGTTGGCCGGAGGAAGAAGTGCTCATGGGGTATGCATGATGAGGAGGCCTGGAGGTCTGTGGGGTCCTTCTCCCCTGACCCTCACATCACTGCTTCCCCCTCAGCGGTGGAGACACAAAGCACTAGCTCAGAGGAGATGGTGCCCAGCTCGCCCTCGCCCCCTCCGCCTCCTCGGGTCTACAAGCCATGCTTCGTGTGCAATGACAAGTCCTCGGGCTACCACTATGGGGTCAGCTCTTGTGAAGGCTGCAAGGTGTGTACTTGGTGGGGGTGGGTGGATTGGGGGTCCAGAGTTACTGGCTAAGATCAGATACCAGGGACACAGATGCTAGGGGTAGGATGGGGCTGCTTTGCGCATAGGTGGTTAATAAATTGGGTCAGGCCTGGGGCATCCTGCAAGGCCTGTGAGAGGCTGGTACTCCCAGCATCCTGTTTCAGTGGCACTCTCCACTTCCCCCAACTCCAGGGTTTCTTCCGCCGCAGCATTCAGAAGAACATGGTGTACACATGTCACCGTGACAAAAACTGTATCATCAACAAAGTGACCAGGAATCGCTGCCAGTACTGCCGGCTGCAGAAGTGCTTCGAAGTGGGCATGTCCAAGGAAGGTAGGTTCCTGTCCCGGGCCTGGGCAGGAGTACTCCTGTCCTACCCTGTGACTGCTACCCTCTCTCTTCTGGCCACCCCCACTTCCCTGACCTCTGAGACCTATCCTCCCTTTGGGTGCTACCTCCTCCCTGGCCAGTCCTGTTTGATTAGCTCCATTCACCCAGGAGGCCCCACCCTTTCCCTTTCTCCCCTCTCTGGGAGCTTAACCCTTCCTCTGAATGGGTGAATAGGGGTTAAGGCCTCACACTCCCCCTGTTTCAGGGGAAATGAGGGAGGTGGACTTGCCAATACCCTCCCCTCTCTGGCTCCAGGACTAGCCAGAGATGGATCTGGGGTGGCCCCTCCCCTATCCCCCCCATTGTGCTGCCAAGGCTATAAGTGGATATCCTGCCGCCTGCATATCCTGCCCCCCCCCTCCAGCTCCTGCAGGGTGACAGGAAGGGCAGGATGGAGACATGGAGCTGAATGGCCTGGGGAGGGAGCAGGGGTTGCAGGCCCTGGGTGGGGCTAGGTAGAGCCAGCCTAGGAATAGGAGTTAATGTAGGAGATAGGGAAACTGAGGCGTTAATTAGAGTACCAGGGAATAGATATTCATGATAAGGACTGAGCACGTTAAATTAGGGCAAGAGAGGATGTCCAAAGTGAGGCTCTGAGGGTCCTGACCCGCTCCTTGCGCCTCCACTCCCAAGCTGTTCGGAACGACCGGAACAAGAAGAAGAAAGAGGTGAAGGAAGAAGGGTCACCTGACAGCTATGAGCTGAGCCCCCAATTAGAAGAGCTCATCACCAAGGTCAGCAAAGCCCATCAGGAGACCTTCCCCTCGCTCTGCCAGCTGGGCAAATACACCACGGTGAGGAATGGGCAGAGCCCCAGAGAGGGTAGGGCACTCTTCACATTGTCGGGGAACGGGTGTGGGTTGTGTTGAAGGCTGTGGTCTGGTGATGAGGACAAGGAGGGCATCAGAATGCGGAGGGGAGAGCTTGGGGTACTGACTGAGAGAAGACAGCCCCCAGAGGTGGGCCGCAGCTCGCACTCTAACCTTCCACTCCTCCTCCTGCAGAACTCCAGTGCAGACCACCGGGTGCAGCTGGATCTGGGGCTGTGGGACAAGTTTAGTGAGTTGGCCACCAAGTGCATCATCAAGATTGTGGAGTTTGCCAAGCGGTTGCCTGGCTTTACAGGGCTCAGCATTGCTGACCAGATCACTCTGCTCAAGGCTGCCTGCCTGGACATCCTGGTAAGTTAGGCCCTGTGGGTCGTACTACAGCCTACCCTCATATGAGACCCTCACAGTTCCTTGGTCCATACAAAGATTTCCTTATCCCACCTCACCCCAGCCATCTGGGACTCCTCAGATCTCCTCTACCTAAACTCGTCTTGTCTTAGCTCCTGCCCCTCCGACCTGATCATAGACCCCGAATGCCTCGCCTCCTGACTTCTCAGGACCTCTCCTCCCAAAGCCTCAGATCCTCCACCTCTGCATTCCTCCCCATGCCTGCTTCAGGCTGCACTCACTGGGGACCGGACCTTCTCCTTGCTTTCCACTCATTCCCTCTTTTCCCCACCCCTCCCGCACCCCACCTTCAGATGCTGCGGATCTGCACAAGGTACACCCCAGAACAGGACACCATGACCTTCTCCGACGGGCTGACCCTGAACCGGACCCAGATGCACAATGCCGGCTTTGGGCCCCTCACAGACCTGGTCTTTGCCTTTGCTGGGCAACTCCTGCCACTGGAGATGGATGACACAGAGACAGGGCTGCTCAGCGCCATCTGCCTCATCTGTGGAGGTGCGGGGGTGCCCCCTGGCGTCTGCTTGCTCTCCGTTCCCACAACACTCCACACCTGATCTCTGACTCCACAGGAAACCTGGTGGTCTCTTCCCTTAGGATGTTTGCACCTGGCGCCATCCACAGACTTCTCAGATCCTGTACAGGCTCCCCAGCAGCCTAGAAAATAGGACAAAAAAGAGGCAGAGCCGGGGGAGCTGAGGAGACCCTAGATACTGGTGCTGAGATAGGAATCTGGCAGGAATGATTTACCAGAGAAAGCCCCTTGCTGAGGGGAGAAGGTACAGGGCTTAGAGCAGGGGAGATAGCCTGGGTGGGGCTCAGGAACAACAGGGAAGTGGCTGATGGGACAAAGTTTGGGACCTGGACGCCCATAGGGCAGGGCCAGTTGGGAATCAGCTACCTGTCACTGTGGCTTCCCCATCTCTTCCTTCTCCTCTCACTCCACTGTGCTTGTGCCTATAGACCGCATGGACCTGGAGGAGCCCGAAAAAGTGGACAAGCTGCAGGAGCCACTGCTGGAAGCCCTGAGGCTCTATGCCCGGCGTCGGCGGCCCAGCCAGCCCTACATGTTCCCAAGGATGCTCATGAAAATCACCGACCTCCGGGGCATCAGCACCAAGGGTTAGTTCCGAGTGAGCGTCCCCTCTGTGTCTTCTCAGAGCTGCCAGTCTCTCAGGTCAGACCGGTGGCCAGCAGAGACAAGAACAGAGTGATGGAGAACCAGGTGACCTATATCAGAATGCCAGCTCTGCCTCATACTAGAAATGGGAGATGTTGGACAAACTTCTTTATTTTTTGTACCTTGTTTTCCTGTTTGTAAACTGGGCTGTACTTACATCTACCTCATAAGGTTATTGTGAGGACTAAATGAATTCATTATATACAATGTAAAACCGGGCACAGAGTGAGCACCTGGAGGCCTAGCTGCTTGGGAGGCTGAGGTGAGAGGATTACTTTAGCCCAGCAGTTCCAGGCTTAGTGCATTACAATCACACCTGTGAATATCCACTGCACTCCAGCCTGGGTGACACAGCAAGATCCCATTTCTTGGCCGGGCGCGGTGGCTCAAGCCTGTAATCCTAGCTCTCTGGGAGGCCGAGGTGGGCGGATCATTTGAGCTCAGGAGTTCGAGACCAGCCTGAGCAAGAGTGAGACCCCATCTCTACTATAAATAGAAAGAAATTAATTGGCCAACTAATATATATAGAAAAAAATTAGCCGGGCATGGTGGCACATGCCTGTAGTCCCAGCTACTTGGGAGGCTGAGGCAGCAGGATTGCTTGAGCCCAGGAGTTTGAGGTTGCTGTGAGCTAGGCTGACGCCACGGCACTCACTCTAGCCTGGGCAATAAAGTGAAACTCTGTCTCAAAAAAAAAAAAAAAAAAAAAAAAAAGATCCCATTTCTTAAAAACACACACACACACACAATGTACTTAGACCCGTGCGGAATTAGAATTTAGTTCTGCAGTTGCAGCAGACACATTTCAAGTGCTCAATAGCTACATGTGGCCAACAACTACTGTATTGGACAGAGCAGATATTTCTGACACTGCAGAAAGTTCTGGGCAATGCTGGTTTAGAAGGATGCCTGGGACATAGTGTTTGGTAAATATTAGCTGTTGTTACAAATGTATTAAGAACAGGCCTAGGATGGTCAGGTGCGGTGGCTCACGCCTATAATCCTAGCACTCTGGGAGGCTGAGGTGGGAGAGGATAGCTTGAGCCCAGAAGTTTGAGGTTCCAGTGAGCTGTAATGATGCCACTGTACTGTAAGCTGGTGAGACTCTGCCTAAAAAAGAAAAAAGAAAAAGAACAGGCCTAGGAAAACTGGCAAGCTCTGGACATTAGAGGCAAGGTGGCTGGGGAGCAGGGCTGGAAGTTGTGTGCAGAGCAATCTTTGA
This sequence comes from Mirza zaza, assembly GCA_008750895.1. Classification (NCBI taxonomy): domain Eukaryota; kingdom Metazoa; phylum Chordata; class Mammalia; order Primates; family Cheirogaleidae; genus Mirza; species Mirza zaza. The sequence continues at coordinate 3,044 of VSMD01069747.1, read as the reverse complement.
ATAGACGGCCTGAAATAATGGGCCAAGTGGGTGGCAGGCTTGACAGATTAGACCAGGTAGACCTTCCGGCAAAGGAGCAGCACCCAGAAACCCTAGTGGGGAGAGGGTGAGCTGGGGACAGAGAGGTGACAGGCCTGTGCTGTGAGTCCCCATAATCAGAGGGCAGCTGAGAAAGATTAGGGAGGTGGCCTCAAGGGCCATGTGCCTCTGTCCTCCTGAGCCTCTTTGCCTCTCCATTGCAGGAGCAGAAAGGGCCATTACCCTGAAGATGGAGATTCCAGGCCCCATGCCTCCCCTGATCCGAGAGATGCTGGAGAACCCCGAAATGTTTGAGGATGACTCTTCACAGCCTGGTCCCCATCCCAAGGCCTCTAGTGAGGACGAGGCTCCCAGGGGCCAGGACAAAGGGGGCCAAAGTCCCCAGCCTGACTAGGGCCCCTGACCTCCCCCACCGTGGGGGTTGGGGCTCCAGGCAGCAGACTGACCATCTCCCAGACACTACCAGTGACTGGGGGAGGACCTGCTCTGCCCTCTCCCCACCCCTTCCAGTGAGCTCCTTGTTTTTGCCAAAGTTTCCAGGGGTGCCTCTGTGTTCATCCCCTTCCTGCTCTAACTGGCTCCCTCACCAGTCCTGGGGGCCTGCCCTGCTCCCACCAGGAAAGAGGGCAGAGGGGTGAGCCCGGGTTTGGACTCTAAAATCTCAGCACTGCCCCTCAGATGACAGGGTCCTAGGCTCTCCAGGACAGGAGGAAGACCCTGCCATTCCACAGTCCCTTCCTCCGCCAGGTGCTTGGGCCTCTGGGAGCAAACAGGAACACTAGAGACCAAAAGGGGGGCAAAGGGGGTGGGCTGAGCCCACTCTCTTGTGCCTACCCTTGGTGCCTAATGCTGTGGGATGCACTTGCTGGGTGCACACTGCCCTCTGTGCCCCATCCTCCTGCCAGGTCAGGGCGGGGGCAGGCTGGGCCCTGTATTTCTGGGGTGAAAGGGACAGATGCAGGTCCATTCTGCACCTCTTTGCTTGGGGGTGGGGTTTGCCCTATGCCCTCCATATGAGTCCCTCCCCCAGCCCTGTCACATGCCTTGGGCTCCTGCCCCCATCTCAGCCATAGGGCAGGGATGCTCCTACACTACAGAGGGGCCAGGGGATCCCTCTCTCCCTAGTGCCTTCCACCCTTGACCCCCAAGAGCAGCTTGGCCCAGGGAGGGGGGATGCTGCTTAGCTGATCCCACCCTGACCCAGAGGAAGCCTCTATTTATTTATTAGCTTTTGTTTACACCCTGGAATTGACCCCTTCCTCCAAGGGTCTTGGGTGGGGGAGCCCAGGGCCCCTGTGACCCCTCCCTTCCTCCAATCCCCAGTTTGTATTTAGCTGCCAAATAAGATTCCCACTGGCTCCCCTTTTTCTCTGGGGGGTCAGGGTGCTGTCCCTTCCCCTCTGTTTACATCTACCCTCCACCACCCCGCTGTATTGCATATTGCTGAGTTTTCTATTTTTGCAAAATAAAGTGATGGAAACTCGTGGGGTGTGGCTCCCTCTAGGAGGTAGCAGGTGGAATAACCAGCTGACCTGCAGGGGACACAGAGTCAGGAGGGCCAGCTCCTCTGTGGGCCTTGCAGCTTTCTTAAGGGGACAAAGTAAATAGGATGAAATGTGCCTGGATGGGGGCGGGGGGTGGGGAGCCTGCAGGGCACCCTGAGTGATCAGGCCTCCCACAGCCTCCAGGTGGGTTCTATGTTGGGTGCTGGGGGCCCTGGGAAGGCGTGAATGGCCGTCAGGGGTCTCTAAGCCCAACCCAAGTCCAGCCATGCACATGTGCATATCTGCCCTTCTCTGAGGAGGGGGTCTGTTGACTTTTCTTTGTTCTCATGAGGGTTTCTGGGCCCAGAAGAGAAGCTACAGTGTTTCCGTCTTAGAGCAGCCCCTCACCCAGTAAGCTGTCCCGCCCTCTGTGACCCGTGTTCACCCCCCGACCTCCACTCCCCCGACAACCCCACAGTTACCTTCTTTCCCAGTATCTTTCTTGCCCCCACAGGCCTTCCCTCTGCAAAGTGCCTTTGCAATGCCTCTGGCCTCTGCTGTGCACCCCCATCTCTGTCTTCCCCTGCCTTCTGTGACTCACCCTCCACACCTCCCCAGGCCCCGCCCCTGCCATCCCCACCTTCTTCCCTGGGCCAGTGCCTTGCCTACCTTGTCCCTGGCTCTCTTCACTGGTGACGTGTACATCTGGAAAGAGGTTGAGGACCTGGGAGTAGGGGAGAAGGAAAGAGTGGGGGGAAAGCAGAAGAAGAAAGTGAAAGAAGCTCTAGAGGAAACCACAGGACTTGAGGGGAAGGAGGGGTCCTTGCTGTGGTAACTCCTGGGTGTGGGGGAAGGGTGTGGAATCTGGCTCACAGCCTGGGGCCCCTAAAGCCCACCCAAAGGAGGAACCCCTCCTCCCAATTGCTTCCTCCCAGCAGCTGCACTTCTGAAATCCACCTGACCTTCCTCTAGGAGCTGGGCTCTCTGTTAGGGGCTGTGGCTACAGTAGGGAGCCTGGCAGAGCCCGGCCTGTCCTCAAGGAGAGCTCCTTCTGGTAGGGTAGGCAGACCTGTGAACACACACCTCTTGTCCCACTCCCTCTCAAAGCTCCCAGTGGGCAAGTGCAGGCCAAGGGCACACCCCATTATTACTTGTCACAACCTGTTCTCCCTATAGGCTTTTTTTTTTTTTTTTTTGAGACAGAGTCTCACTTTATTGCCCAGGCTAGAGTGAGTGCCGTGGCGTCAGCCTAGCTCACAGCAACCTCAAACTCCTGGGCTCAAGCAATCCTGCTGCCTCAGCCTCCCAAGTAGCTGGGACTACAGGCATGTGCCACCATGCCCGGCTAATTTTTTTTTTTCTATATATATTAGTTGGCCAATTAATTTCTTTCTATTTATAGTAGAGATGGGGTCTCGCTCTTGCTCAGGCTGGTCTCTAACTCCTGAGCTCAAACGATCCGCCCACCTCGGCCTCCCAGAGAGCTAGGATTACAGGCTTGAGCCACCGCGCCCGGCCTCC